>OVAN01004948.1:0-24592 GCA_900406275.1 Anastatica hierochuntica | reverse complement strand
ACGAAACAAAAAAAAGTAAATAAATGTGAGTAAAGGAAGTTACCTTGAAAATAGAGTTGAGACATGGAGATGATGGAAGAGCTGGCAGTTAATGGCTGCAGTTTTATATCAAATCGTGTCTTGAAAGTCGGAGAGTATTTTTCGATTTCCCTTTTCCCTGAGCCGTTGATCTCATGAAACAGAATCTGAGCCGTAGATTCAAATTAGTTACATCTTCGAGGAAGATATGCAGCAATCATTATCTTAACAAAGAGATAAAGGTCTCGGCGATTAGGTCTAGCTTCCGAAACGAGGAGCCTCCTCTCGAAATCTGGGGGCAACTGTTGGGCCTAAATCTGGCCCATTATCTGAGGGACAAATCAAATGATGGGTAGAGCCTAAAAGGGGCGATAATGAGCTCGTAATGGGCTTTAACTAGATCCGTTGAGAGTTAGCCCTTCGATCAAAACAAAAGCAGGCTTTGATAAATATCTTGAAAGCTGAAGAGGTCCAAGTCTCGATTACGCAAGGAGCTGACGAAACAGGTCTCGGGTAGAGAGAAGGAGATCTGGACTCGGTCAAAAGGGTAGTTGAACATTCCGGGAATTCAGGAGGAGATCTTGGAGTAGTGGCAACAGCTTTTAGCTGAGAGAAGAAGCTATTTAAAAGGGGAGGAGGCGAACGAGAGTCTTCTTCAACTCATCTTCAACCTAGACACTTATACAATTTCTCAAAATCCTTGTATTGATTCATTCCTTAAAAGAGATAATCGGATACTTCTTTCAATATCTTTTAATTGTTGTTTCAAACCTCTTTTGTACTCGTTATACTGATCATTGATCTCAATAAAAGCAACATTCATTCACTAAGTTCTTACGGGAGTCAACCCACGTAATCTCTTCCTAACCTAAACTTGTTCTCGAAATCCTAGAGGTGAGTTTAATCCCTCACAGTTATGACAAGTGTCATTATTATAATGATATTGGGCATTCGAAGAGAAACTGCAAGAAGTACTTGGAGATGCTAAAATAGAAGAATTTCAGAATCTTCTTCTCCATGTATAAAAATGTTATAGAAGTAAATTTTACTAAATACTCTTTGCGTATTGGATACCAGTTGAGGTACTCACATTTATGAAATTCTGCAGAACTCCAACAAAAGTAGAGCTGTGGAGAAAGGATAAAATGGACCTACAAATGAGAATTGTGGAAGAGTTGTTGAATTACTTGTAGGAATATTTTATTTTTCCTTAAAACTTGCATAAGAATTAATAAAGAGTTTTTTCTTTATAAATTAATTAAGAGAAAGCTATTATTTTATTTATATTTGGATTTGGAAGAATTTAATATTCTAATAAAACAATGTTAATTTAGTTTGATAAAAATTTATGATAAAGTCTCATTACATAATGTTATTTATGTTCTAAGTCCGAGTCTAATCATCTAACATGGATTTTAATTCCTATGAGTTAAATCTAACTTTTAGTTTGGCTTTGTCATTTAGACCGTGTAAATGAGATATTCAGAAAGTTCATAAAAATAGATTTTCTACACTCATTTACTTTAGAATCTGATGAGTTATGTGTTCTTAGTTTACCTAAAAATGACTAACTCTCTAATTCTAACACCAGTGAAAGAGCTAGGAATTTTTTTATCTTATACATAGAGATGTGAGAACTAAAAGTCAAAGAAAGTTATTATCTCATTACATTTACGGATTAATTCAATGTGTATGGTTATGCTTATATGATAAATCATTTACCTGATCCTTTGAAATATTCAAAGAATTTAACGATGAAGTAAAGAATAAATTATTTATTAATTGGACAAAAATTTTCCTAAGAAAAAGATAGTTTTTAATGATCTAGTGAGAGTAAGAGTTTACGATTTCCTAATAACGCACTGGAGTGATCTAAGTATGAAAGTCATGTTAGATTCTAAGAGATATGAACTTGGGTTTAGTGGGAGCTTTGTTTCCAGAACTGATGTTCAGGTAAACATAAAATTTTCTATGTTTAAGGTAATGAAATTACTTTCATGTATTATTTGATTATTGGATAATTGAACAATAGTCCATAAAAAATTTCTGTCGTTCTTATAGGTCATCAAGTACGTGACTTGATTATGAAACTCTATAAGTGATAAATGACATATATTATTAAGGTACGTAGTCAGATCATTAAACATGGACATTAATAACTATGAATGACTAGTACGTTAGGTGGTTGACCACTAAGTTTCATGGAGTCATTAATATCTTGTACTAAAGTCATTAATACGTTGTATTAATGTCATTACATAGATACATGTGTTATAGAACACAATATCATACTAACACACTATGAGAACTCTACAAGATTGTTATATAGATGTCATTAAAGTTTCGTATTTACAGCTATAGAATATACTCTTTTGACCCGAATTGATCATGTTATTTTATAAATGGATTTGTCCACTTTGACTTTATCAAACGTTAGCCGTAACAAGTGACTATAAAAGCATTGATTGGATATATTATAAAGTGTATAAGAAGCATGGATAGAATAAGAGAAGATTTGTCCCTCCTATATAATGGAAGAGATATTTCTCTGCCTACCTAATATTTGATACCGAGAAATGCATGGTCATGCTTAAACGAGATGAATATCAATCTTTATTTAATCAATATAAATCAGAGTTTGATAAACGATATATATCGATATACATATAGTAATATGTGCTCTAATAGTCAACTGTCATATATAAATATATATAGCTATATGATCGGTGGGCTTGTTGCCCCAGTTAATTAACACAAATGTCTGTTGTGTATATTGCTTAGATATATGATTCGATGATGAACTTTTGGTTGGTGAGACACAAAAAAAGTAAACCACTAAACCCTAAAAAGAAACGAAGATAAAATTACTTGTCTAATTTTGAAATCTGATTTTAACACCGCTAACACTTCAATCTAATCTAGTTTGTGTGTGTAAATACTGGTAGAGGCACCTTGGAGTGCTTTGAAATTTTGATCCAAATTCTTATCGAATAAACTAAATTAAAGTCAAATATTTGCATGTTTCTTGGGAATTAAGTTCGTATATAAATTTATAAGTCGTTTATAAACTGATATGAAATTCAACACAAAAGTTTTCTGAAGAAGTGAATGAACAATGACAACATTGCAAAGACTACGTGAAAATCCACCTCCAGCTCTGCTTCTAGACATGTGAGAGCTCAATACAGAGCTCTCATCGCTGAGTTAATCGCAACTCTTTTCTTCCTCTACATCACCGTACCCACAAGAACCAAACCAATCCTTGGAAACTTTTTAAGAGCATCTCCAAAAGAACCCTCAAAACCTTAAATCTGAGGGTTTTTGTTCTCCAAAATGGTCCTTAAAACCTCAAAACACTATTCACTTTTCTTTTTGATTCTTATAATTATGCATCTCTCCTAAAAGTCTACTAGTATTTATTTATTTATCATTTTTTGCCATTACATAATTTTCTATCATAATAACATCTTCAATATATCTATAGAAATTTTATTATTACATAAAATTAAACAAAAATATTTAACGTTTGTTGCTAATAACGTTATATAACGTTTGTTGTTAACATCGTGTGTAATATTTTTGTAAGTTTTTATTTACTTATGAAATTTTAGTGATAATAACTAAATATTATATTAGTGGAGAACTATAATGCAAAATACAAACAATTTTATAGATAAATTTGAGGTTTCCTTTTGGAGCATTTGACCCTCAAAACCTTATTTTGAGTATTTGACACACTCAAAATAAGGTTCTCTTTTGGAGATGCTCTAAGAAATGAGAAACCATGTAATTTCAAAAACTTTCTCGACAAAATATGTTAGTTTTTTTATGATAAAAAACTAACATATCTTATTTATTAAGTATGAAGTCAATTTGCACCAGATTAAAAGTTGGACTGGTTGATTATTGTGTTACCCCTATGAATAATTTAGTTAATAACAATTTTGTATTAATAAATTAATGAATTTCGAAAATAAAAACGAAAATTATGAAATATATCCAAAAGTAATAAAAATATTAATAATTTATCTATTAAAAATTCATAGTTATCTTTGATAAATTATTTTAAATATTTAATTTATTCTATTAAAGTATAATATAATATAAATATATATTTAATAAAATAAATAGAAAAAGATAAATTAAATTACACAATAAAATCAATCATGCTTTTTTACATAATATATATTTATCTTTAAAAAATGTCTATTTTTTGTTAACTCAAAAAATCATATAAATTATTAAGTTTTTATATTTTTCACCTTTCAGTAACTATATATAAATAAAACTAATAATTATGGATCAAAATTTGCAGTCATAAATAAAATATTTAACATTTAGTATTATATTTTTCAGCGGGGTCGAATGTCAAAATTCGTAGAGTTTTTAAATCTTATGCAAGACATGCTAAAGTTTTTAACGGGGTCGAATATTAAAATTCAGAAAATATTTATATTTCATGCAGGACGTGCAAAATTGAGCGTACGCTCTCTTATTTCAAAATTTATATAACAAGATATATAGACTAAAAACATGATTAAAATTTTAAATATCGTAAATTTTATCTATAGTGTATGATAATTTTTAACGTTCTAAAATATATATTACCATATTACCATATCTAAAAATATTTATAAATTGTTAATGCCCGCATATAATGCGGGTTAACTAACTAGTTCAAATTTAGTTATTATATGTTCAAGGCTTCTACATATTCAAACTTATATTGTTTTATGTCTACTAAATTGTATCCCCTGAGGGGTTTTTCTGTTTTTTTTTTGTTAATTATAGTTTTTTTTGTCACCAAAAGAAACATATTAGTAGACTTCACAAACTGAAGTATTTGTAGCACAAAGAACTCGATGTGCAAGCTATTCAGCTACAGAGTTCACAGTTCGAGGAATAAAAACTACAAAAAAAAACAAGGAAAAAGATGGAATGAGATTCCGAATATTAGAGAGAAGACCAAGAATACTAATGTGGTCTTCATGACGATTGATCAAATTGACCAATACCTGGGAGTCCGAGTGCAGAAGCACATCATCAATCCCCAATATAAGTGTTTGACGTAAAGCATTCCACAAAGCCAAAGCCTCAGCCGCTAGTGCTGAAGGCACACCGTCCTTATATGTAACATACTGAGCTAGAAGAGCATCATTGGAGGTACGGAAAACCCAACCCATACGACATGCCTTCATAGAAGCATCCACCCAACATCAATAAACTGATGACATAATCAAAGGTGCCTCAGGAGGGTCACCGATAGACAGTGAAGAAACCGACAGGCCAATTTCCTTTCCACGGAGAATGGCCGCAACTTGCCATTCATTGGCGCCTACCAGAGCGATACGGACAAGCTCTTCCATAGATGTTAAATCCTTATTAAATAACAGTTGATTTCGAGCCTTCCAGAGCTGCCAGCAAACCCAAGGGTAAACAGCTACCGCCGATAACCCTGTTGGGGGCAGAGCCTTAGAGGCACGCATGGTCAAGAGAAAGACAAACAAAGAAGAAGTCAAAGTAAAGGAACGCATATCCAGGAGAACCTTCTCCCAAACCTCCTGGGAAAAAAGGCACTGCAAGAGAACATGATCTATCATTAACGGGGTATCATAACAAGGGCAAGAAGGATCATCGATAACCTTACGGGAGAAGAGGGTATAGCGGACAGGCAGAGCACCATTCATTGCCTTCCAGAGAAAAGTGTGGAGCTTAGGAAGAGTCTTAATTGACCAAATATTCTTCAGCCAATTAAAATCAACTTCTACATGTGAATCGGAGGCGGTAAGGAGGGAGTAACCACTCTTGCAAGAGTACTGCCCATTCTTGTTGAACAGCCAGACTAGAGATACCGCCGAGCCGAAGAGCCAAGCACCATATTAGAAATAGTAGAGGAATAATGTGGCACAACCTCATTGATTACTTCCCAATTCCATACTCGAGACTGAAGAGAAAGTACATCAGCAACCTGAAGTTCCTGTAGAGTCTCAGGTGGAGGGTCTAGCACAACTAGAGGGGCCTCTGCTAAATGATTTTAAATGGAAGTTATAGTAATTAATATTTTCTTATTGCCGCTGCTAGAACATCGATAATTTTACAACATTTTCGGTATTGCTGTTACACAAATGGTATGATTACCAAAAAAATCAGGAATATGAAAGGCCTTTAATCATCGTCGTGTGTAAAAATTATCAAGAGACTCTATTACATCAGGGAATAGATCGAATAAGGTGAAGTTTGATAAAGAGATCTAGTACTTACTAAATATCATTTACTTGTCGATCACATCCTATATACTAGCATGTGAAGCTGAGAGACGCCTTACGAGCTGCTGAGTTATGCTTCATCTGTAATCTAATGGCTGCGTTAGTTGCTCGACCTTTAAGGCTGGAACTCTTTATGTTTCTTTGTTCTGTTTTTAATTCTCCCCTATTTTTTTATCTCTATTTTGTTTTTTTCTTGGGTCAAGTTGTTTACAGTCAGCATGTAAGACTTTGTTTTTTCCTTTTAATGAAATCCAGTTGTCAAAAAAAGAGTATCCAAAAGAATAACAGTTTCATCACATCACCATGCGGTAGTTACGTTATTTACGGCTTTAGTAATATCTACTAGTAACCAAATAATAAATAAATATAATTTACTTACGACTACTTCATATTCCTATATATAATCATGCGAACCAAACTTTTAAGCAAGCAACATCTAAGAAACCAACAAAAAAAAAACATAAGAGATTCCAAAAAAATGACAGTTTCAACAAATCATCATGTGGTTCTCTTCCCTTTCATGTCTAAAGGCCACATAATTCCCTTCCTCCATTTCGCCCGTTTACTCCTCCGTCACTGTCGCACGCAACCAACCATCTCCATGACCATCACCGTCTTCACCACTCCCAAGAATGAACCTTTCGTCTCCGACTTCCTCTATGATACGCCGGAGATCAAAGTTATCTCTCTCCCTTTCCCGGAAAACATTTCCGGGATACCTCCCGGCGTTGAGAGCACGGACAAGCTTCCTTCCATGTCACTCTTTGTGCCCTTCACTCGCGCCACCAAGCTTCTCCAACCTTTGTTCGAAGAAGCACTCAAGAATCTTCCACAAGTTTCCTTCTTGGTCTCCGATGGATTTCTCTGGTGGACATCGGAATCTGCAGCTAAGTTCAAAATTCATCGATTGTCTTTCGACGGCACAAACTCTTACGTCGCGGCTGTCCCCATCTCCGCTAACAAACATAAATTATTTACTGAACCTAAACTTGAATTTGATACTAAACCGGAAAATGAATCTGATGTAGAACCGATCACTGTACCGGATTTTCCATGGATCCAGGTTAAGAAGTGTGATCTCGGTTCTCATCAACCGGGTCCAGAGATGGAACTATTGATGGACCAAATCATGTCGATCACAACAAGCCAAGGGGTTTTAGTAAATAGTTTCTATGAGCTTGAATCAGCATTCGTTGATTTCCTCAACAACTCAGGTGGACCGAAGGCTTCGTGTATTGGTCCGTTGTGTTTAACAGAACCTCCTAAACGGGAGGATGGTAAACCGGCTTGGATTCATTGGTTGAACCGGAAACAAGAGGTAGGATGTCTGGTTTTGTACGTGGCGTTTGGAACGCAGGCAGAGATATCGGACAAGCAGCTCAAGGAGCTAGCTTTAGGCTTGGAAGACTCCAAGGTACATACTATAATTAAACTAAGAGTAAAAGATAATGATTTTGACGCCATGCCAAATAAAATGGTTAGAAAAATTAGGTGCTTAATTCGTCCATATAATCTCTTGAGGGATTTTCTCACAACGTTGCATTAGATAATTAGGTGCATATTATACTGCAAAAGGATAATTTGTCGCCAAGGCTTTAATTTAGATTATGACTACATAAATTGACTTTACGGTTTAGTTACGTAATCAATACTATAATAATTAAATCAAGTGACCAATTAAAACAAAACATAATGACACATCATTTCCAATATGAATACATCAATATAATATCACTTACACATAAAAAAATGTTTAAGTTTCAACAGCTAAAATTAAATATCGTTTAAGGTGTCTTTCCAACTTCGTATTGAGTAATTTGATTGAAAGTTTTTAGAATAGTTAACTAATATTTATTTGTATCTTTATTTCTAAACAAGTTTTTAGAAAATACTTTTTGAGATAATCCAAATATCACAATTTGTATTAATTTCGACGCTTACCAAACTAGATTAGAAAATCAAGAGAAATGATTCAAAATTTTTAAAATTTATTATTTCAATTTGAATAAAAAAATTTTTTGACACCGTAAAAATGTACAAGCATATTGCGAATTTACGAAAATGATCGAAACATTTAGGAGTTAGTGTATTTTTTTCGCAGGAGTTAGTGTATTTTATATTAAGTTTTATGTAGTTATATTATATACTTATTTTAATCATATATCATATATGATAGTTAATGAAAATGTCCCGCAACATCGTGCGGGTATTTACCTAGTATTATCAAAAATGCGTTTTATTTTATGACGTGTTCAATGTATAAGGTAATTTTTGTATGGAGAGATATGTCTCTTCGTGTATATGTATATTTTTGAGTAAATGGTCAAGTTTTTATTGACCTGGTTCCATGAATTTAGTTCTTGTGACACTATATAAGTGAGGGGCTAAACGTAAGGTATGATATGCACATGCACATGTCGAGTAAAAAATAAGTGTTTTTGTTTTCATGACGTCTTTGTTTCTTTAAAGGTAAACTTTTTGTGGGTCACGAGAAAAGACGTGGATGAGATTGTTGGAGAAGGTTTCAAAGATAGAATAGGAGAGAGTGGGATGATAGTGAGAGATTGGGTGAATCAGTGGGAGATATTGTCACATGAAAGTGTCAAAGGATTTTTGAGCCATTGTGGATGGAACTCGTCGCAAGAAAGCATATGTGTTGGTGTCCCGTTGCTGGCTTGGCCGATGATGGGTGACCAACCGCTTAATGCTAAAATGATTGTGGAGGAGATTAAGGTTGGAGTAAGAGTTGAAACCCAAGACGGTTGTGTGCAAGGATTCGTGAGAAGAGAGGAACTTAGTCAAAAGGTACTGAGTAACAAATTAATTTTTGTTAATTAATGGATCTAACAAATTGGGACACTAAAACTAATGGCCATGCATTAACCCCTTAAGTTTTGGATCTTAAGCGAATAAATTAAGAAGATATAATTGATTTTGACCAAAAAAAAGAAGATAAAACTGATTTATTTTTGTGAGACTAAAATGCAATGAGTTTATTTTGTAATCATTTTAGGAATATGTGACTTTTTAAAAGTCTTACAAATAATGTTGTTTTATAGGTTAAGGAATTAATGGAAGGAGAAACAGGAAAAACAGCAAGAAATAATGTTAAAGAATACTCCAAAATGGCAAAAGCAGCTTTGGCCCAAGAGACTGGTTCATCTTGGAAGAATTTAAATTTGCTTCTTAAGGAGTTATGTAAAGAGTAGAGAGCCAAATAGTGCTAAACTTTTAATGAGTAAAGTGGTTGAAAGTTGGATGACCGAACCGATTAAAACCGATTCCTCTAATAAGATCAATATCCATTGTAGAAGACTTGGTTTAATGGAAAAATTTACATTCTTTGGGTGAAATATTTTTCTAAATTATAATCAAGATGTTAGAGTCTCAAGTGACAAAAAACAATATTATATATATAAGAAATGATATGTCTCTTTTTTCTATGCAAATTTATGTTGTAATATAGTTTCAGTAAATTACTTCAAAGTTTCAATTAAATATTTTGAAACAATATTTGAAAAGCAACCCATGATTTAGAAACTTTGTTCATATGTTTTTTTGTTGGTAAAACACTTTATTCATATGTTTGGAAAACAAAAATTGATCAAATAATATTTAACCAATAATATGTAGAATCTTAAGTAATTATATGAGAAAAAAATCTTTTAAGTTACATATTTAAATAATTTTTATGATATGCATCTCTATATCGCTAATTCCGTAGCTTATTATGTGAGAGGGGGTTGAAGTTGGCAGCCTGTAAGGAAAGTAAAGAAAAATGCGCTGGACACCTTAGAATGCAGTAAATAATTTCTTTCATTTAGTAAGATTAGGGGATTTAACACGCTACGCACGGTCTGTTCTTTTAATTTGGTTGCAAAATTCTAAAACTTTGAAAATGTTGTTTAACATATAGCCTCTAAATACATTGTACTTTTTATTACAATTAAGAATTTAAGAATTGATTGAAAGCAGTTATTTTACTTAATTTTATATAAAAAAAGTTACTTTAATATAAGCTTAATTAAAATGTCAAACCTACAATTCCAATAGAACTGAGTGTGAAAAATATCTGAAATGCAACTAAGTATCAAAAATATTTGAATACAATTGTCCTTTCGGGGACATCCACCAAAATTTGAAATACAACTACGTATAAAAAATGTTAGTTGATCGAAAAAATATCCAAAATCGTCGAAAAAGATATTTGAAAATATTCAAAAATATTTTAAACTTCTGAAAAAATATCCAAATAGATGAATAAATTCCGTAACCTAGAAAAATTAATACCAAATCGAAACTAAACTAAACTAAATTAGTCGATTCATGAATGATTACCAAATTTTCATACATAAATTATCCAAAAGTCGAAAAAACTAATCCGAACTAACACGTAGCTTCGACCACTAAATAGGGCAGTCATCCACATTAATCTAATAAAAAAACCATTGTAAAATTTTGTTTAGATGGTTACATAAATTTCATTTTGAATATATCATTAAGATGGTTTCAAAGAGCTTCTTGAACCCTTGAATAAGGATATGAGATTTTTAAAGTAACTGAGGAACGGTGTCTCGGAAACAAGTAGGAACTTTGTGAAATACCGATTGGCCATGAAAGAGATACAATTGCTATGCAAGTTCCCCATTGCCACCCGTTAAACCTTATCGTGTCCGAAAACTTATTGAGGAATTCAACCATAATGACTTGAAGCACGGTTATGATGGCTACGATTCCAATAAGCAACCTCATTTTGTGAATTATTTTCAACACATTTTTTTTCTTTTCCATCTCTCTTGCATTGAACTTGTTGAAGACTTGGTAGGGCACGAAAGTGTTGAGTATGAGTGTGTCCTTCATGAATGCATACTGAAAAATATACATTAGGTTAATTGAGGAACCTCTAAATTCAACATCAAACTTGTTGCCTATTTTCTACTCTAATTATGGTACTACTGGTTCGAAAGAGTGATAAATGAGCATGCTTTGGACCTGAACTTTAGGAATTTTGGCACTTCAATAGAGCGAAGTGAAAAAGCCTCATAACCTTACAAATCCGGTTTTACAGTTGACTTACCTAATATCATGGGATTTGATTTCAATTTAGTATCTAGATGGTCTGGTATGTTATCTCTATTATTATGTTCCATCTTTAAGTAATATGATCAGTAGTCTCACCTTCGTTTGTGGGATATAGATTTGCAGGGTAGATAATATATGAGGTAATGAACACGAAACTCTGTACATGTAAGCTTGATGAAGCTAACTCGGTAAATTCATTCTCTAACCTTAAGTTACTTCACTTTCAATTTATAGTTTACATGTAAACTTGACATGTTTTTCTTTATTACCTATTGAGTTGAAAGTTTTTGTTAGCTCAACATTTCTTTTATTTGTTTAGAGTTTCTATTATTTGTCCCAATATTATTCACTGTCAAGTTAAACACTGTCAAGTAAATAGCGAGTGTGCAGATGGACCCCATATGTAAATCATGTACCTCAAACATGTCGTTTACCTTTGAATGATTTTGGCCTCCTATCGCTTGAAGCATGATAATGCATCAAAAGTACTTTAAACGTATAAAAGATTCAATAGCTAATTACCTTGAACAATGTAGTATGATTCTATTGATTGACCCAACCAGCTTCTAGCTAATTGGTCACCGAACCTAGCTATAACATAGAGCAACGACGTAAATCATGTCCCAAGTTCCATCAAAGCAGATCTACTATGAAAGAGATAAGTGCACATGACTGAAGTTATGAAACTTAAGTTGACATATTCTAGATGACTGAGGTGGGATAAAATCTCTTTTATACATAGTGAAAGCAATCATAGTTTCAGATATAAACAGAAAAGAGGGAGTTGCGGTAAACCTGATTTTATTATGTGCTTATATACTACTTCTCTATATAAGAAATATCCATTTTGCATGCATAATTAACTTACTTCAAAATAATTTTCTGCACAATCTAAGGTCGTATTTTGATATAGAGAATATAGTAAAACAAATTCCATATAACATTCTTGTGTATTTTGTTATGGACACGGTTAGTGGGTACCACTATGGGAATATTCAGATTCATTAGACCAAAATAGAAAACCCTGTGAAGACTTCATAATGGAACCTTTTGCCTAATTATGAATCTGATTGTGTGGAGTAATCTCTTGGTTGACAATAATCTCGTATTTTCTCTGCAAGAGCAATGTAGATAGCATAAGAAACACAAAAGGTGTTATGATCACTAACATATTATTTATTTGCCATATTCTTGAGTGATCAAAGTCAACACTCTTCGGTGCATGTCCATACCACCTCTAAAGAAATCAAGGCCAATAAAACTAACAACTAAATATGTACACAGAGAAGAAGGAGAAAATAACAACCCAATAAATAGTAGCTTATGCTTCACTGAACCAACGACAGTTATGGTAACCATCTACGTTCAAACTGTGTTTCTTTTACTATTCGTATCAAATTGAAATATGAGGATTACAAATTAATATCCCTTGAGGGCTTAGACGAACAAATCAGCTCTGGATTACATTAGGAAATAAGGAAACATAAACCGCGTACAACTAATAAAAAGACAAGCGGTTCTCGAAATATTGAGATGTCGAATTTTAGAAGGTTTATATTTTGTATTAATCTTAGTCACTACTTCAAAACCAAAAAAGAAACCTTACCATCAATGGTTCTTCTCTCATAAACAGTCTCCTTCAGGTGATGCATGAAGTTCGTTCCGCCATAAGCATCGCAAGGCTCTCCAATTATGTCAATATGATCACTATCTATTTCCTCTCTGTTCTCTAAAATTTTGAGGTCCAAATGCACTTATTTTAATTAAATTTACATCAAGATTAAGACCAGATGAGCACTTCCATTAATTGACAAATATATGAAGTAAAAACACCTTACGGCTGGAACTTTCAAGTACGATTTTTGTCAAGTACAGGAACAAACACACCACGTGGAATATAAACATCACCAGATCTTTTTTGCATAGTCTTGAAAGGCCTCTGTAATATTTAAAGATATAAAATCAAAGAACTGTGAGTAGACATAGTCTATTTGTAATGTTATAACGCATCACAAAAGTCTAAAACTTCATGTTTCTCAATATTCTAAACCCAAGTAAACCTGAACCATCAAAGATATTTATCTTTGTCCAAACTGCATAGAAAGTGACTGAATTATACGTTAGCAGTAGAAGAACCAAGGAGAAGAACTCACGAAGCTTGAGTTGCAAAAACAGGGAAATGAACTTTGTTCTTATGTTGAGGAGAATCGTTTTTCAATACCATAACAATGCAATTTATGTTAAAGGAAGACGACGTAAACATTCCCTCATTCTGATAACCCTGAGAACAATTCAAAATCAACACTATATTAAATCAATTTGAAAAGGAATTTCACATATATAGTTTTTGTGAAAATTTTGGTGGCTCTTCTCGTCTACTTAACCTCACACACACCACGTTCCGAGAATAAAATCAGATTGGACCATCTCTAAGAGAAATTGGGTATAATTCCACTTTCCCTTGAGATGTTTAGATGCAGAAAAAGATCCTTTCCTCAACGGCTTTACGATGCATCCATCAAGAACTTCTGTTTTAAACACCTAAAATCAAGAGAAAAAATTAACACACATGAAAACCAAAAATATGAGAATTCAGCCTCAACCAAATTAACCTAAACTTAAAATAATATTTCCAATCACTCATTATGCTTCTTTCAATACAATGGTAATAGTAATTAAAGTAGTAAATAGGAAGAAGACGACAACGAAAAGATGGTTCAATTACATATTGATTGTACCCTCGTCGGGCTCTAACCGTTAAAGCTCAATTTATAAAAACAGAGGGTGGAGGAGACGGTACGGATCACTGAAGGCAGCTTTGTTGCTGGGAGCCCATGGAAAACGAAGGGAACTTTAAATTGATGGAAGGTGGAAGCAAAACGGGAGATTCAACATAAATGATGGAAGTCAAAAGGTTGGAGCTTTGATTTTGTAGGGCTTAAATTATAGATTTATGGTAGGAAGGCGAGAAGAGCAGCGTAAAAATAATGAATAAGATCGATTTTAAGGCGTTTATGTTTTTTTGGCGTTTGTAAATATTAATTTTGTAGAGAAGATGGTGATGTCGCAACTTTAAAGAGAGTAGAATTTGTTGAGTAGATAGGTTCAGAAGCCACAATGAACTCATATTAATTAGTACTAGAGGATTGACCGCGCTACGCGCGGTTTATTTCTAACAAAACTTACTGATTTTTTTTGTGATCTTAATTTAGACTTTAAAGGTAGGTTTAAAGCTTCGCAAGGTTGTTTATCCACGCTATGCGCGGGTTTTCATGTACAATTTGATATTTTAATGTTTTTCAACTTGTATTTATTTTATATAATTTGCAAGTATGATTAGTGAGAGAATTGTCATTGTAGTAAAGCGTTCTCATAATCATACGTTTTTTTAAATAAAATGGGGAAAAACTGATTTTGCTACATATTTTTTTTCTATGAACTTTCATTTCATGATGTTGGTCTTAGATAATCTTCACTTTTAAATTTATTTCTATTTCTCTAAATTTATCTCTAAGCTTACTTTCATTTTTTAAATTTTTTTAGTTTAATTGTCGCAATATGATATCTTGATCCTCTGGTCTCACTATTTCATTCATTTGTGTCTATCATATTATCCATAAACACTCTCTGTATATCTATGTGCTTTGAACGATTTTTTTTCCTCATTTTCAACTAATTCTTAAATCTCCCTTTGCATTGAATTTTTTTTTTATCATACTATGCTTAATTTATTTCTAGTCTATTTTTGTTTTCTTTAAATAAGTTTATTTGTTTTATGTGGTTTGTTTCTGTTTAATCCTAAAATTAGTGTTTTATCATATTTTGGTTATATACCATTTGAGTAATAAACTTTTTAAACTAACTTTTTTAAAGAACTAATCATGTATTTTCATTATCACTTGTTATTTTTAAATTTTAGGTATATCAATTTAGAGAATAATGATGAAGATTACATTTTTTATCATCACATTTCATTTTATACACTTAAAGATAACATCTTTTGTTAATATTTTTAAAGCTTTTATACTTCCATTATAAAATTTAGTTTTACAAAAATATACTAATAAACGCTTGGAAGGATCGCATCTCTTTAATTATACTCACATCCCTTCAATTCTAAAGGATCTTCAATGATTCCAAGTTTCAGCATATTTACTGGATAGAATGAGTCACTTAACTGACGAAACCATATCGAAGATGCCGTCGTTTCTTCAAACAAAAGGTGTTATGCGAACCATGCTTTTGTCTAAACGCTTCAAGTCTCTCTGGATGTTGGTATCGAGACTTGATTTTGATGATAGCTGTCACTTTGAAGAAGATAATTCTTGGCGATATGAAGAGCCTGATTACGGAAGATTTTATCGGTTTGTCGACAGATCATTGGTGTTACGCGAAGTCAGGTTCTTCAAACCGTATCTCAACTTTGGTCAAAAATTCACAACTAACGATATTGCCATTAGTGTTGGAACCTCGGTCAAACATGGTCTAATGGAGTTGAAACTCGAATAGTACAACAATTTCTACAGGCTTGGTATTTTTCAAAGAAGTTTGTACAATACTTGTAGTCTGGAGACCGAAGAATTGTTAATTGGATGTTCCTGATCTCGTTTCTTTAACGTCTCTCAAGACTTTATCCCTCAAATGTATGAAGTACTCTAACACCAGTTCTCTCCTTAGACTATTACCTTTTTTTCCTGTTCTCGAAGACTTGTCCATACATCAAGGTCCTACCATCACGATGCGCTTAGTTTCAAGATTGTAAGTCTTCCTTGAAGAGTTTATCTTTGCTTGACTCGTCTAAAGATTATGTAATCACATGACTTATGTTAGATGCTCCTTCTCTGAAATCAAGATTGCTTGACATAAATATGTGCTCGCCGTTTGCGTCGTAATATTACTACCTATTCTTAGTAGTGCCATTTGATGGGAATATGAGCTGAAAGTTGTATAAACTATTTAATTAACAATAAATATTCTAATATTCAAAGTTAAGCAAGATTAAAAACTATATGAAACAAATTTAGTATCATGAACATTATTCTAACTGACTTCACAACAAAATTACATTAAAAACGTCAACATGTTATGGCCTCTTTTGTTGAAACCTTAGTTGGTTCGTTATAGGTAAAACCGAGGATGATGGAAACATCCGCACCGGCGAAGCTGTCGGGATTCTGATTCGACGGAGAGAAATACTTGGGAATCTTTGGATTCAAATGTTTCTTTGTATTGCTTCTCTCAGTCTCCTTATTTCTTTTGGCTTTGTTTTTGGTTCTTTCGTTTCAAAGAATCGAGAGGATTTCATTCTCGGTCCCAGATTTAGAGGTAATTTCTCTTTCTCGCTTGTTTTTTTCCAAGAAAAGTTAGTCTTCTACAGAGAAAAATTTCCTATTTAGACTATGAATTTACTCTACCTTGAACACAGATTTGGGTTTGTTCACTATAGGATTTAGGCCACTCTATTTTTGGCTCATGGGTATGGTTACTATTCACTATAGGATTTTGTGTTGCTTGTTGTTACATTTAGCATGTTATGCCCTCACTGTCATCGGAGGTCATGTTATTGTAGCCACTTTTAGCGTCAATCTACTAGTTTCTTTTCTGCATGAAAACATTCTGCAGCTTGAGAGTGATATCCTTCAAGAGATAAGTTTCCATCAACACACGATTTTTCATCTTTTACTCAAACTTTTCTTTAGTGTTTGACCGCATTAAGTTAGTGTTAAATCTTTTAAACGCATCCATCCGATTATATAAATTTATTGTAGTGTTTAGTACTATAGCACTATATTCTAAATTTGTTTATTTGACCCCAACAAAATTTTGTTCTAGTTCCGCCATTAGTAAAAACCTATATAAAGTTTAACCCTTTTGTTAGTTTCTTTTGATCTATAATCTTTTTTTTCGTAGTCTTCCACTTTGGAATAATTTGACAAATTAAAATGTGTGTATATATATATATATGTCGATTGTAATTTCTATTTATTTTATTGGATAATTATACTTAATAACCCAAAAAAATTCATAATTAGTTTTAATTAGTTTTTAATTCTCCAAAAAAAAATCAAATTACTTTTCCCCAAATTTTTTTTGTTCAGAAAATGTGAGACATTTTTGTAAAACTCTCCCCATATATATATATATATATATATATATACAAAAGATGGATTAAGGGGTGAGAGGAGTGAATCTCCAGTGGATCTGCAAACCATAACATGATTAGGTCGGAAGAACCATGATCAGCCGACTAACGAAAGGAGAGTAGCTTGGTTCTGATCGCTTTGTCAACAAAAGAGCTTCTTGCATTTGCTCATGACCATGCTATCGCCGATTTTTTTTTGTAGGAGATTCAGAGCTATGACCCCTAATCCTTACAGGATGGAGTCATATCAGATAAGATACTCGCCTTTGACCTCCTCTTTCGCCGATTTCTTTCTATCCATACATGATGTATCAGGCATTGAAAAGCATAAGAGAGCAAGATTTGCTTCTGATTTTCAGCTTGAGATGGGATAATATCACCGAGAATCGCATCCCATACCATATGAAAAATGTGAAGGGACATTCCAAAAATAAATGATCTCGACTTTCTTGTGGATATGAACATAATATGGAAGTTGCAAGACCCGAGTTCCATGCCCAAATTATCCAAAAAAAAGACCCGAGTTCCATACCGCCATCTTTACTCCCGTAAAAAGTCGTTTTTTAAAAGCGAACCAACTAAGAAATGAATGTTACGGCATTGCTTTCAGAAACTAAACACCTGATTCCTAAGAAACCAATGGTCTAGGACTTTTGATTTGTAACTATAAGCCCGTTTGAAACAAAAGGCTAAAATATCTGAATTCTAATAACTATTAAACCAAATATTCTCGTACATTTATAATCGATCCACAGACCATACACTACACACATGCTATCACGATTAGCATATCTACAAACACTAATGCGTCAAATTTTTATTTGTATTTTTAAATTACGGAACCTACTTATAAATTATAGTAATTTACCTATAATAAAAGACAAAACAAATAGGAAGCTAGTTCCCGACCACCTTTGTGTTTGCCAAGAGACAAAGAAGCTTCGCTTATTCTTTTGATCAAAACACATCTCAGACAAACAACTTCGCCAATATACTTAAACTTTCTCCTTTCCTTGAGAAGCATCTTCCCAAACACTACAGCCTTTCTCTCGCATATCGCTTTACTTTTATCTTCTTTGAACGATTCAAAGTCTTCTACATAAACTACACCCACAATTCTCTTGTCATATTCGAAACAAAACTCTGGACATGTTTACATAATCTAGACTGCAACGATAAAGCCAACTAACAACATCATTCTCTCACATAATCATCTTTGTAGAGGTAAATCCGAGTGAGTCATACAACAAATTTCTCTTATAGTTCTCTTGCACAAGCCGCAAGACCTCATCATTGTTATGGATATCTGCAAGGTATGCTTTGGGGGTCCATCTTTGTTTTGATCCCATAGTTTGCTCAATGGTTCTCAAGATCTACTATTTTTAATCTTGCATTGTCGAATTGGGTTGCGATAAGTTAAATTGATGCACTTGCAATAGTCGTAGATAATGAGAAGGAAGCGCAAAACTGCAAATGAGAATACTAAATATATACTGCTTACTTTTTGATCATTTCCCTTCGCATCATGTCCATCTTCTGCAAAGAAAGCCAATATCAAATTACCAAGAAAAATTCCAATGTTGAAACCCAACGATCCATGAAACGAAAAATTTAGGATCTATAACTTGCGTTAAATCTTATATAACCATAACAAAACCAGTATGATGATAACCATGAATGAGAGCTTGTACCCTTGCACAGAACCTATGAACATAAATACATAATGGCTGTTATATATAGAATCACGTCATTATGGAAATCCCTTAAAAATGGGTGGTAACTATCTCGATTTTAGCATTGCGATCTCGAGCAGGGAACTATCTTCGCGCACAACCTTAGCATAAGATGAAGTCGATCGAGTAAATGTGGAAACACACTTGCTCTGTTGATCAACATAACTCCACATTATCGCAAAATTTAGTAACTACGTAGAAAACAAATTCATGTTATTTCAGAATCAATCTGAGGAGTTCTAGCTCAGCATGACATGCAACATCAAAACTTGGTTATGATGGACTAAGCAATGGAGATAGTTACCTTCGAGTCAAGTATCAATAGTTTGTAGCCCATGAGGATGTTAGTCCCTCGCTCCTCGTTGTGAAACTGGATGGTGATTTTGTCTAGGACGGCAAGGGTTTAAGCATTCGAAGATTGGTTCACACTGGCAAAATCTCAGAAATTCTTATGGATCGTTGGTGATGTTGTTGTGTGGTTTTATAAGCTACGTGAGGGGAGAGCTTAATTGTTAACATCTGAGACAATAATGGCAGTCGTGGGGTATGGAGGAAAGTTGAGAATTTAATGGGCAATTAAGCTTGCGAAACAGATTTTGGATAGATGAGCAAGTGTAGGAGACGAATCGTTAGGGTGAGAGGTCGTTTTAATTCTGGAAGGGGAAAAAACGATCATGGGAAGGAGATGTGTTCTGGTGACCTACTGAAGATTCTAAAGAATAACATTTTGGGCTTTGTTGGGCCTGAAACCAATGGATCATGTCCTACATGGACTTCGTTGATTGATTAATTAATGGTAATCAATAGAGTTGAGAGAGGAGATTGGACAGGCTGACGTGTCGTAAGGGAAGGTGTTTGTGTTTTATGTTGATGTGGCACTCTTCTAAAGCCACAATTATCAACTTTTAATTAGTTAGATAATTACGTGAATACCCGCATTATATAAATATTCTTTTCCCCAAAAATTTTCCTAACTTTTCCGTCTCTTGTGTTGTATTATAACTATAACAATATACTCCCTTCATTTCGTTAAGTTAGATGTTTTAGGAAAAGAAATTGTTTCATAAAGATAAAGTTTTTAGGATTTTTATGCATTAATGATAGTAAATTGTTAAGTTTGAGAAATTTTGATAGAAACTATTGATTTAAAGTTATAGAAAATAAAACTTTCTACAAAAAAGTATTATTTTCGTATATTAATCATTTTTTAATATGTGTAAAAAGTTCAAAAAATCCATCTTTGTGAAACGAAGGGAGTATAAAACATCATCCATGAACATTCTTATTAATTTGACATTTAAATTACATGATTATTCAGCTCTACCTGTGTGTGTTATTTTAATATCTTTATCTTAACAATTTGGATGAACAAAGAGCGAACACTTAAAAATTATAAAGAAGAAAAAGAAAACAGTAAAGCTCTTTTTCTCTCTCCCCTCTCCTCCGAATCTTTCCCTTACAAATACTCCTCCGTTTCAGCTCCGGCGAACGTGAGCAGTAGCACCGTAGCTGGAGGCGTTTTCTCTGCCATTTTCCTCCTTTGATCTTTGCTCCTTCTCTGAAGCTTTCATCTTACCCGTGATAGACCTATCTCTCTGGCCGCCGAATCTACTGACGAAATTTTGCTACGCTCGCGGGGAGAACAAATTCGGACGCTTGCTTCGTTCTTCTGGAGAATCGGTAAGTCGACAAGAGTTATGGAGGTGAGGAGCCGATTTTTGAGAGTTTGGTTTGGCCAGATCTATTTTCCCCTTTGTAGATCTGGTGAATACCATAGAGACGGTGAAACGTGAGTAATGGTTTCAACTCTCTCCCTTTTTTCCCATCTTCACTTCGCACCGACAAAGCTGATTCAAGAAGGGAGTGGAGTGAATGGATCGACAGATGTACCTCGACTCGGCGTCCTGTTGATGGAGACTGTCATATCTTTTTCTTAGGGAAGGCTTTAATTTTTTTTCTTGAAGGTGCGTGCACATATTTGTGGTGGTCGTGTTGAACGTGCAAGGTTGTGACTTGGCACATGTGGTTCAAGTTTAGTTCAAAGTCTTGTCGTGTATGTCTTGGCTTTCCCTAGCCTGGCGGCTGCCCTCACTTCGTTCAACCGATTTACGGTTTGTTTCTTGGCAAGCTCTTAATCATATGCAGCGGTTTGGGGTTTATCTTCAGTTCCTTTTTCTCCATGCTAGGCATCGTTCTCCTAAGGTGCTCATAGCAAGGAATATCTTTATGGACAGTTTTAGGTTCTCGGAACATGCGGTATGGAGAAGACGAAGGTTCTAGCTGTCGTGTGAGTCATTAGGAGCCTCGTTTTGTCGAAGGAGGCATCCTTTTGAATTTGGTCAATATAGTGTGTCTGCCAAGGCATAAAACTAAGAAAGTGGTTAAATGGTAAAGGGTTGAAGGAAAGAAAGAAGGAAACAGAAGTCAGAAGAAAAAACTGAAATAAATGCCCCAAGGACATGCATTTAGCTGTCGTGTGAGTCGCTATACGCATTTAGTTCTCAGATCTCGAGCCCTATTGCTAACTTTAGGCCTGCGACCAATGCTTCATACTCGGCCTCATTGTTTGAGGCGTTTAAGTCTAATTTGTAAGACTATTCTATTACCTCCCCCGTCGAGGAGGTTAGCCTTAGACTGATCTCAGAGCCTTGCTTTGAGGAGGATCCATCAACATGGAGTGTCCATTTCAGGGCTATCGAGTCGGTGTCCACATGTTCAGTGGCTAGCTCGATGACAAAATTGGCCAGAACCTGAGCTTTAGCTGCAGTTCGCGGTCGATACTCGATATCATATTCACTGAGTTTGATGGCCCATTTTGACGAGGCGTCCGGATTGGCTGGGACTGTGTAGTATTGAGCGTAGAGGCTGAGATGTCATTACGAAAATCGAGTGTGATGTGAAGTATGGCCGGAGCTTCCTAGCTATCGTGACTACTGCCAGGGCTAGCTTCTCCATAGCCGAATATCGTATTTCAGCATCTACTAGACTTTTGCTTGTGTAGTAAACAGGTTTATGTTCGTTCTGTTCGTTCTGTTCTTCCCCTACTAGCATTCCGCTTACAGCTGCTGGGGAGACAGCGATATAAAGATATAGATGTTCCCCTTCAACAGGCTTGGAAAGTATCGGAGGCTCGGAAAGGTAGGCTTTGAGTTGCTTGAAGGCTTCCTCGCATTCTTCATCCCATAGAAACTTTTTGTTGTTTCCCAGGAGTTTGTAGAATAGAAGACATTTGTCGGTTGACCAAGAAATGAATCGATTCAAGGTTGCGATTCGTCCAATTAGCCTTTGCACCTCCTTGGTCGTTCTCGGTGACGACATTTCCAGGAAGGTGGCTATTTGGTTTGGGTTGGCTTCGATTCCTCGCTCGGTTATGAGGTATCCGAGAAATTCTCCAGACAGTACCCCGAAAGTGCACTTGGCGGGGTTGAGTTTTATGTCATACTTGTTGAGGATATCAAAGCATTCTCTGAGGTGATTGACATGGTCTTCTCTGTTAGAGGATTTGACTAACATGTCTACTATATATACCTCCATTGTTTTCCCCAGTTGTTGGGCAAACATTTTATTGACGAGCCTTTGATAGGTGGCTCCGGGGTTCTTTAGCCCGAAGGGCATGACTTTATAACAGTAGGTCTCGCGTTCTGTTATAAAGGCGGTTTTTTCTTGGTCTTTAGGGTCCATCATTATTTGATTGTACCCTGAGAAGGAATCCATGAAGGATAACAACTGATGTCCTGTCGTGGCTTCAACTAAGCAGTCTATATGGGGTAAAGGGAAGTTGTCCTTAGGACATGCTTTGTTCAAGTCTGTGAAGTCTACGCAAGTCCTCCATTTCCCAATTTTCTTTTTGACGACTACTGGGTTGGCTAACTAGTCAGGGTAGTGGACCTCTCGGATTGCGTCTGCTTTCATTAGTCGGTCGATGTCGTCGTTGACTGCTTGAGCCTTCTCAAGGCCGAGCTTGCGCCGCTTTTGTTTTACGGTCTTAAACGTTGGGTCTACGTTTATCTTATGTGTCGTTACCCGCGGATCGATACCTTTCATGTCGTTAGTGTTCCAAGCAAAGGTTTTGACGTTCTCTGCAAGGAAGCATACAAGCTTATCCTTGATGGGGGGGGGGGGGGGATAATTCCGACCCGATGCGAACACTTTTTTTGGGGTGAGCTTCATCAATGCAAACTTGTTCGGTGAGGTTTCGTAGGAGACCTCGGATGTTCTGCTGCATCGCTTGCTATTCCCAAATCTGTAATTGCTATTGAGGGGATTCCTTTATGATCTGGAAACCTCCCAGGTAGCAGACTCTAGATATTTTCTGGCTACCCTGTACTGTAGCTACCTATGTGGGAGTTGGAAACTTCACACACTGGTGATAAGTTGAGGCTATTGCCCGCATTTTATGAATCTAGGGTCTCCCGAGTATTGCATGAAATGGGGGCTGGTTTATCAATTACCACGAAGTTAACCATCTTCATAACCCCTCCAGCTATCACTGGAAGTTTGATAGTTCCCAGAGAAGTGGTTGTTTCTCCGGAGAAACCCACGAGATTAGCCTTCTGACTGGAAATCTTGTAATCATCTATCTCCATGCCTTTTAAGGCGTTGTAGAAAATAAGATAGTGGAAACAAAGTAGGAAAAATCCCGTTTTAGCTAAGAGATGAGTTGAAATGAATAAAGTCTAGTTTATTAATCTTGATTGAAGCTTTTACAAGGTGGAGAAAACCAAAAATGTAACAATCAAAGCTAAAACGAAAGCTAAAAGGTAATAGTTTAGAGAGCTTGAATGCGGCCACCCCCCTTTCGCTCCTCTCCCTTCTCTCTTTATAACTCCAAGTATCTCTCGGAGTCTGGTACCAGACTCCGAGATCTCGTCACCTAGGATCTCGGGAACGACTTCCTTCCTTTGACCATCCAGACGGCGTCGTTGCTCTTTCCCTTGCGTAACTGGCTTGTAAGAATAACGGCCCACTAATTCCCTCGATTATCGCCTGAGCTCTTCCTTAACTTAGGCCCAACAGCCCACATGGGGCTTTGTGCCACAAGCTCAACTTCATGTCAGGGTAAACATGCTAAGTTCTTATTCGAATCAGAGGGTTTTTTTTTTTAATGTGGGTCCGGGGATGGCATACGTGGCAAGAGTAGGGGTTTGTGTAAGAGGATGATGTGGGATGCTTTAGAGTAGAGAGTTGTCCTTTTTAATTAGTATAACTAGGGGAATGTCCGCGCTACGCGCGGTTTTTTGCTAACCAATAGTTTGTTAATATTTTTCAAATAAAACGTTTTCTCGAACTATAGTCAATCCTTAAACTAAAATAGAGTTATTTTGGTTGATCTTTATTATATGGTAATAGTA
>OVAN01004947.1:0-24595 GCA_900406275.1 Anastatica hierochuntica | reverse complement strand
CCAAAATGATTGGAAGATAAATGGATCATGGGTTAATACAACCCAATTAGTAAATGATTGGGATAAACTAATAATCTATTAAAATAAATGGATAATGGTTTTAATGGTTTATCCATTATATTTTTTTGTTATAGTAAAAATAAAGTTAATTAATAATAATAATAATAAATAATACTTATCATTATCAATATCATCACATTTATAATTAAGGTTACTTTAATCAGCATCACAAAAAACATTTTTGAATAGTGTTTTACACTAAAATTTACAGATTTACTTTTTCGGCTGGAAATTTGATGGAGTTACGTTTTTGTTGGAAAATTTGCGGATTTACGTTTTTGCAGAAAAATCAATGGGTTTATGTTTTTGGCGAAAATAATTTGCAGATTTACGTTTTTGGAGAGAAAATAGACGGATTTACGTTTTTTGCGGGAAATTTTACGGATTTATGATTTTGGCGAGAAATTTTTACGAATTTACGTTTATGGCGAGAAATTTTGCGGATTTACGTTTTTGGCGGGGTAATAGACGGATTTACGTTTTTGGCGGAAATTTTTATGGATTAACGTTTTTGGAGAGAAAATAGACGGATTTACGCTTATTGCATAAAATGTTACGGATTTATATTTTTGGCGGGAAAATTTTACGAATTTATGTTTATGGCGGGAAATTTTGCGGATTTACGTTTCTGGCAGGAAAATAGATGGATTTACGTTTTTGGCGGAAATTTTGCGGATATACGTTTTTGGCGGGAAATTTTTCGGATTTATGTTTTGACGGAAAAATAGATGATTTTAAGTTTTTGGCAGAAAAATAGACGAATTTACGTTTTGCGTGAAAGTTTTGCGGATTTACGTTTTGGTGAAATTTTGGCAGATTTATGTTTTTGGCGGGAAATTTTTCGAATTTATATTTTTAGCGAGAAAATATACGACTTTACGTTTTTGGCAGGAAATTTTTGCGGATTAACTTTTTTAGCGGGAGATTTTTTGGATTTACGTTTTTGCATGAAAATTTTACGGATTTACGTTTTTGGTGGAAAATTTTGCCGATTTTCGTTTTTGGTGGAAAAATTTGCGAATTTACGTTTTTACGTGAAAATTTTGCGGATTCACGTTTTTGGATGGAAATTTTGTGGATTTACTTTTTGGCGTAAAAATTAACGGATTTACGTCTTTGGCGGAAAAATCGATAGACTTACGTTTTTGGCAGGAAATTTGTGGATTAAAATTTTTGGCGGCAAAATTTGCTTATTTACGTTTTTGGCGAAAAAATCGACGGACTTACATTTTTGGCGATTTACGGATTTACGTTTTTGTCAAAAAAAAAATAGACGAATTAACATTGTTGGCGGGAAAATAAACGAATTTCCATTTTTTTAGGCGGAAAAAGTTTGTGGATTTATGTTTTTGCGGCAAAATCGACGGATTTACCTTTTTGGGTTGAAAATCAACGAATTACGTTTGTGGTATGATAATGGTAATTGTCATAAACTAATTGAATGATAATCTTGATTATTATGATAATAACAATGATAATTGAATGATGATGATGACGACATGTTAAAAATTAATGGATTAAACTATTATCATCCATAAACCATTTTAATCCAGTCCATTTCAATCCAAACCATTTGATCCATTAATCCATTTGATCCTTTAATCCATTATAACCAAAATAATTCATTCCATTTAGATTGGTTTGGATTGGATGAACCCATAAGATATTATCTATTTTGACACCCCTAAGAGTAATCTTAATTATAAATATGATGATATTGATAATGATAAGAATTATTTATTACTATAATTATTAATTAATTTTATTTATACTATAACAAAAAAATATAATAGATAAACCATTAAAACCATTATTCATTTATTTTAATGGATTACGGATTGATCCCAACCATTGACTAATTGGGTTGGATTAACCCATGATCATTTACCTTCCAATCATTTTGGATATGGATTGAGTTGGTTTAGTTTACCCATGTTGACACCCATATTTACTATAATCAACATCACAATAAACATTTTTGAAAACTGTTTTACACTAAAATTTACGGATTTACTTTTTTGGCTGGAAATTTGAAGGACTTACGTTTTTGCGGGAAAATTTGCAGATTTACTTTTTTTGCAGAAAAATCGATGGGTTTATGTTTTTGGCAGAAAATTTTTGCAGATTTACATTTTTGGAGGGAAAATAGATGGATTTACATTTTTTTGCGGAAAATTTTAAGGATTTATGTTTTTGGCGGGAAATTTTTATGAATTTAAGTTTATGGCGGGAAATTTTGCGGATTTAAGTTTTTGGAGGGGTAATAGATGGATTTACGTATTTGGCGGAAAATTTTGCAAATTTACATTTTTGTAGGAAAAATAGACGGATTTACGTTTTTTGCGGAAAATTTTACGGATTTATGTTTTTGGTGGGAAATTTTTACCAATTTACGTTTATGGCGGGAAATTTTGCGGATCTATGTTTTTGGCGAGAAATTTTGCGGATATGCATTTTTGGTGGGAAATTTTGCAGATTTACATTTTGGTGGGAAAATAGACGAATTTAAGTTTTTGGCAGGAAAATAGATGAATTTACGTTTTTGACAGGAAAATAGACAGATTAACGTTTTGGGTGAAAGTTTTGCGGATTTACGTTTTTGGTGGAAGATTTCGCGGATTTACGTTTTTAGCGGGAAATTTTTTGGATTTTTGTTTTTGGTGGGAAAATAGACTGCTTTACGTTTTTGGAAGGAATTTTTTTCAGCTTAACGTATTTTGCGGGAAATTTTACGGATTTACGTTTTTTGCGTGAAAATTTTGCGGATTTACTTTTGTGGCGATAATTTTGAGGATTTTTTGTTTTGGATGGAAAATTTGCGAATTTACGTTTTTAAGTGAAAGTTTTGCGGATTCACATTTTTGTGGAAAATTTTGTTGATTTACTTTTTGGCGGGAAAATTTGCGTATTTACGTTTTTGGCAAAAAATCAACGGACTTACGTTTTGGCGGGAAATTTGTGGATTAACATTTTTGACGGGAAAATTTGCGGATTTATGTTTTTGGCGGAAAAATCGACGGGCTTACGTTTTTGGCGATTTCCGGATTTACGTTTTTGGCGGGAAAATAGACGGATTAACATTTTTGGCGAAAAAATACACAGATTTCCAATTTTTAGGCGGTATAAATTTGGATTTATGTTTTTGCGGGAAAATCGACGGATTTACTTTTTTTGGGTTGAAAATCAACGAATTATGTTTGTGGTATGATAATGGTAATGATAACTAATTGAATGATGATGACGATGATATCAATGATAATTGAATGATGATAATGATAACATGTATAAAATTAATGGATTAAACCATTATAATCGATAAACCATTTTAATCCAGTCTTTTTCAATCCAAACCATTTGATCCATTAATCCATTTGATCCATTACTCCATTATAACCAAAATAATCAATCCATTTGATTAATGTATTGGTTTGGATTGGATGAACCCATAAGATATTATCCATTTTGACACCCTTATGAAAAATAAGGCAATTTCACAAAAAAAACATTCTCACTCTAAAAGGACAAATAACAAATTATATTAGAGAGGGAAGTTATTGACTTTGCATATTAAAATTTGAAGCTACCAATTTCTATAATAAAAAACTAAAAAATATCCACTTTTTTAAGTTATCTATAAAATATTAACAATATTTAATTTTTGGGTAACTTTGTGGAAATTGGTTTGGATTGGGGCGTTTTTCAAGCTTGAAGCTCTACCATGTTTTTTTGAAGATGGCGTAGATGTCAGTCCTTCCCGAATATGATTCTTACCAAGCTTTTACAAACTCGTGGCTTGATGGTACTACTAAAAAATTGGCTTTTAGGATTAGTTTGAGTGGCGTGTTCCTTCATTTTGAGGCAAGCCTTTCGGATTCGATCTTCGGTGTTTAGTTGCCATCAATTACCCGTTCTTTTCGGCATCCAGGCCAAGTTCCTGGCGGCTCGATCTCTATTGTGACTTTTATCTTGGATTATCAGTCAGGAGGCTACAAAGAGATGACGAGAGCATCGGTTTTGGTTCTCATTTCGGCATTATAGGTTAGTCTTGGCATATTTGGATCGATTGGAAATCTGGTTTTTCAAATTTTATCGATCTCCTTTCTGTTGTTGTTTAGTCTGTTTATATTAAGTTTTATAGGGTGCACCTATATTTGGTCATATATAGATAAGTTTGTCTTTCCTTGGAGTTTGTGGGTTAGAGGAAAAGTGCTTAGGTTCGTATCCGTCATGGTCATTCAGCTGGATTTCGGTTGATCCGTTTGGGTGGTTGTTTCTCCTTGGTGGCTTTGTTTAGTTTGTTTGACTACTATGATGATTAGTGGGTCGTGCGCGAAGTGTAGCCTTTCTACTAGTTAGGATCGATGGGTTATTTTAGATCCTCAGTAAAGAAGAGCGCATGTAAGTCGACGACCGTAGATTTCTCAAGTGTTTCTTTGCTTCTTCGGTGTGGGATGGTGGTCGTCATTGGTATTCGTAGCTTCTTGTCAGAAGCAATATAATGAGCTTAAATTGTGCTGCTTTTCTTTATTTCGAACTTGCGTTGCACATCCCGACATTTCCTCCAATCGCTTCCCCTCGATTCTTAGATAGTCTTTATTATTTTTCCCTGTCTGTTTTATTCTAGTATTATTTCTTATATTTGTATGTTGTTGGATGTTGTTCCACTCCTTTTGATTTCGAGTGTATTTCTTTAAATTTCAGATTTCTCAGTTTGGTTCCGGAAAGTATTAATCATTTGTCGGCTTTTAGCTCCAAAAAAGCATAAATTTTTTGTCTGGTTTATATGAAGAAACCTTACTTTCAATAAATAAAATGTCTTTAGATGAAAAAAAAATGCATCAATGATAAAATTCTTTTTTGGTCCAAAATCTTTTTTTGAAATGCTCCAAATTGCATTATTTTCTCTTAAAGTAACAATATTTCTTCATAGAGAAAACTATCGGCATACAATATTTTCTCTAGAAATAACAATATTTTCATTTCGAAAGAAAACTACGAGTTATAGTTTTTTTGATAAAAAATAAGAGTTATAGTTAATGAAGAAAAATCAGAGAAAATAATTATAATGCTTCAAATTGCAATATCTTCTCTGGAGTTTTACCAAAAAAGAAACTTCCCTAGAAGTAACATAATTCTTCATTTCTAGAGAAAACTACCCATATATAATATATTTCCCGAGGTAGACTTTTTTTTTTCTTAATCCCGAGGCAAAACTATGCCGAACTATGCTGAACTATTTTTTCTTTTTGTCGCTGCTGAACTATGTACTTGTGAGTATTGAGATGGATGTGGAGGAAGAAGATATCACGTGAGTTTAGATATGACGATATACTAAAATAAAAGCACGATCAGTGGGAGTTTTTTCCCATAGTTTCTAAACATAAATATTAATAAAATAAAGAAAATGTAAGAGAGAAGATGAAAAATGGAAAATGGGTACTTGAGAAAGTGATTTTGGTTTCTTTTTAAGAAACTCATTTCTCCGCATGTTATCATCAACAAGTTAAACAAAAAAAATTAAAATAATTACAAAAATTTTAATAATAATTTTTTTTTTTTTTTTTAAACTTTCTAACCATTGATCATGTTCTAATCTCTTTTGCCTTTTTTTTGACGGCATATCGTTTTGACTTAATATAGTAACTTAGAAACTTTTTCCAATGTAGTGACAGTAAAAAGATTACAAGAGTGTAGAAAATTCGGTCTGTTGACAAAAAAAAAAGTGTAGAAAATTCGGAGAAAATAATTTTAACTGAATGGCCAATTAACTGTTACACAAGTAAAAATCCTTCGTGCTATCAAAAAAAGAAAAAGTTGTTTTGAGATTATTTTCTTTTTAGCGGTAAAAAATATTTTTCAAAATTTTATGAAAAATGTAATGTTATTTAGTGTTTGTGATTTTTTCATATTCATATTTTCTATTAATTTTTAAATGGTTGGATTAATTTTAGTTACTGATATAGAAATATAATTAGAGATAAATTTAATAATTTTTTTTTGTTAATTGAAGTCAATAATTTTTGAATAGACGAAAATTAATATGAAACAGAGCAAGGAGAAAAGAAACTCATTAATGATTTAACAAAAAAAAAAAGTCATTAATGTGAAAACACAAACACGCTTATTATTAGATAGTTAATAACGAAGCAAACTCTTGTTGGCAAAATGAAAAACAACAAAGTATAACATGGAGTTGCAAGTTGCAAGTTCCTGGGTTTGAGAAAATCTAACTAGGGAAGTACTTTGTTGAGGAAATGGCCTCTATCTCGACTTGAACCATCAACACATCGTTCACAACGAAACCCTTTGATGAATCTCTAAGATAGTCTAGAGAGATAAATTCATGGTAACCCCAACTATATTCAAAACTATATGCTGGGCCCTTATACCAATTATCGACTGTCCAAAAAAAAAAGGAAAGATCACAAGAAAGCACTCATTAGTTATTGCGAATGTATACACAGGGATGGACATACAAATCATATATGCTTACCAGTCTTTTCAACGTTACTGAGTCCGCGCTGGTTAAGAACTCGAAGCTTGGCTCGAACATAAATCTTCTCATATGGTCTGAATCTCTCGTTCAGATCAAGATTAAGATACATGGACAAGTACTTCCCCGCTGCCGTGGCACGGCCATTTGGATCCACTTGTATTTTCCTGATCGTTATAGGGAATACTTGTTTCTACCACTATACTCTTAACTAAAGCACAAAGCATATTTAATTTTGGAGCTTACCAATTTCGTCCACCAATGGAGAACACATCTGAGTAGTAAGTATCTTTGAGTAGCGTAGAGAATCCCGTAATCCTCCAAGTGTACCTCGGATCATAAAAATTCTCACCGACAGTGAAAAGTTCCGATTTTTCAAAGGGAGTAGGAAGGGTCACATCGACACCAAACTCGCAGTGATCTCCATCGTACAGATATCCGTTTTTTGGGTCTCTGAAAGTATCAACAGAGATTACCTGAGAGAATCCCCACATTGTCTTGAAGACATTGAACCGCCATACATCGGTATCTGCAGATTACATAAAAGATATATAGATGTTATGTCAGTACTATACACATAGCTTCTTCCTTGTTAAATTGAAAGTTAGCAGAAACCTTGGATGGTTAAGTATTTTCTCTCGTTCTTGTTGTAGATGTAAAACCTGAGATCTGCGAAAACGTCTTGATGTGAAGCACCCAGAGTTGAGTTGTCTATGGCTACGTAAAGCGAAAGGTACCCTGAACCACTGTCCTTCTTGTTCCCGTTTGGGTACACAACAAGTGTCCTAAATAATAAGATCCATCACATACTTGTTTAGTATGTAAGATTCCAACTCACGGCAAAAAATAATATCAGAGGAATCCAACTTACCAGTTGTATCCACCAACTGAAAAAGGACGAGTTTCGTATCTCTCTGCGTAAGTTGACTTAAGGAGAGTGTTGAAAGACTCCATCTTGAGAGAGTAAGTTGATGGAGGACGATCTCTTAGACCCTTCACTATGTTTGAAGCTGAGACTTTGTAATCACGTGATGAGACCTCTTGATGTTTACGTATGTAATGCGCTTCTTCTTTCAAATTTTGGCTTGGTTCTGCTCCATTATGCTCTGTTTAGGGACAGATAAAAAAAAAAACAGGGGACGTGTTGCAAATCAAAACAAAAATCTAAAAAGACCAAAAAAGGATTTTTTGTATAATGGATAAAATATAAGAGCAAAGAACATGGCATACGCTGCAGGTTTGTGTTGTAGCCATCAGTGAATTGTCGTATGATGGAATTTGCAGAAGCAGACGCGATGAAGAGATAGAACATGAGATAGACAATAGAGATGGTGCTTTGGTAATGACTAGTCATCTTTTAAGGTTTTCGTGAATGAGATGAATATAAGACGAGTGAGACACCATATATATAGTTGTGAGAGATGCTCATGAATGAAAATTTTTTAGACGATTTTTTTTTCTGTGTCAGCAGATGTTAATGTTATTTATTTGACACGTATTGGCAATAGCAGAGTTGAAGGTTGAAATATCTTTTAGGTTGATACGGTGTGATCTTAATTAGTTTCATTGACTTCAAATTGATCTCTCAACTAGCTGGCCACTCATCCGAAGTTTCTTCATTAACTTAAAAAATGACTTAAAAAAATGATATATTATTCTTTATTGTTTACAAATTGTAATTCCGCTATTTTCTTATACAATGTCCCCAATGTTTATAGGTTAGATATATGCAGAGAATATTAATCTAATATCTATTTTTGAGGTTGAATGGAATGTTTCACAGGTCGTTAAACTCGTCAAAGTTTTACCACCAAATTCACGAAGAGATGCTGGTCGAAGAAGGAAAAGAAGGTACGAAACAGTGGAAGACAAGATAAAGATCATCGCAAGGATCTCAAAAAAGTATAAAGCACAATTGTAGCCGGTGTGGTAATGAAGAACACAAGAGAAGGACGTGTGATATACGTATTTAATATGTAGTGAAGTTTTGTGTTCTCTTGTTTTGGTTATTACTCGATATGTGTATTTCGCATAAACACTTTGAAACATTCTTAAGCAAATCAATATATATATTTAGTCATTCATCAAGTTCTTGAAACTAATCGTCTAAAAACATGCTGCCGGAATTATAAACGATTTATGTAGAATTCGTTTACGGTTTAGGGTTCGTTTAGGGTTTAGGGATTGTGTAAGGTTTAGGGTTCGTTTAAGGTTTAGGGCTTTTTTTAGGGTTTAGGGTTAAAAACCTATGACCAAAACCGTGAGCTCAAAAACAAAAAATGGTATCTAAACCGTAACTTATCCTTAAACCTTCTTTACCAACCCAATTAAACCCGATTATAGACACAGTTGAACTTAAAAAAGATCTGATTACAAAACCAAAACTTCAACCCCTTTTTATGGATCCCATGAACGAGGAACCCTAAGTTACGATTTGTAGAAGCTACGAAATAGAGACACGACATTGAAGATCTGCAACTGAAGTCGGGTAAGTCTCTGTTTCCTAGATTGATGATTACGTGATTCATTCTTACTTCTCATTGTCTTTGAAATTATGTGATAATGTATAGGAATCTAGATCAAAATGAGCAATTAATCAAGTGGTCGTTCTAAGAGAAGAGTTGTGGGAGTCCCGACAAGTCGCTGGTGAAGAAAGCACATCATTGCAAAATTCTCGAAAATAAAATATAATCAGAACCTTAGATACTATCGTTGTGCATATGCAACAGCTGCAAAGGTAAATTTGAATTCTGTGAATTCAACTTGTTCTTTGTGCTCATTGTTGTTTATTTTCACTTTTATCTATTTTTACATAAAACACTATTAATGTTGTCTAAAAAGAACATAAAACACTATTAATCAAAGCTAATTTAACTATTAAAAAAAATTACACCATAAAATAAAAATGGTCAAAAAGACAAATAAAATTAATTTTTTGCGTAAAAATTTTAAATATTAACTAAAGGAAATTTTTTTCAACTTCACCTAAATTCAAACGGATCGAATAACATTTTCAACAGTTGGTTAAGAGAGAATTTTGTTAGACTTACACACACAATTTAATCAAAAAAGTAAGACTTAATGCATGTTTTGTGCGAGATTATGTTTTATTAATATTATTGTGATAAATAATTTTTTAAATTTTTTAAAAATTTATTACATAACTTAAATTTATAAATTTATAGTTAGAATTAAACGTTTTGGTTAAGATGCTTAACCCGCAGTGAACTAAATCATACATCTTATTTTACAATAAGTTGTAGGCATAATAATATTTTCTCTTTAAAAATAATTTTAAATTATAACAATACAGTAAAAAAAGTTAGTGTTTGGTAAAAATATAGTATATTTTAGAGACGATTACCTTTATAAAAAATATTACATTTAATAATCCGTAGTAAACTAATCATATTTTCTCTTTAAAATAATTTTCAATTATAGTAATACAGTGAAAAAACTATAGTGTTTGGTAAAAAATATATAGTATGTTTTAGAGATTATTACGGTTATAAAAAAGTAACTTCAATTAAGAAGGATAAAATATCATGTTTAATATGATTTTAAAGATAATTAAGTTTTGTGTTCGTATTAATTTTAAAGATTTTTTACTTTTTATATATCACAAAGCTGTGTACTATTATTACTTTTAAAACTAAATTAAGTTTATCATCCTTTTTTCTTTTATGTTTTTCAATTTTTTTCAAAAATTGGATTTTCTTTATGTTATAACTAATTAATTTTATATTAGTAATATATAATTAAAATCATATTGTTTATTTGATATCTTTCTCATTTTAGACTACCGAAAATAGTAATTGCAATAAATAAATAAATATGATTTTAGATTCATTTACTTATCTAAGAATGATAAAATTTGTTTTTTATAAAATTTCAGAAAAAGATATTAAAAGAATCGAGATAAGATATTGGTAACATAATTTAATTAGATTTTAAATTACAACTTTTTAGCATTTTAAAAAAAACCTACTTATCCTTAATAAAAAAAATATTGAGAAAATTGGAAAAATGGACACTTTGAATTTGGATTTGTCCAAATAGAACTTTTGATATTTTAGGTCATTTTTGACATGTCTTACCTTTATGTGATGAAAGAAATAGTAAATTAAATTTAAAATTCGAAAAATATGGAAACTATTAGAAACATAAGTAATAATATTTATGTATTTTTTTGTATAAAAAATAATTAGTTAAATAAAAATTTATTTTAAGTCCTAGCTGAGTATAGAATACTCATTATCACCTTCTATTTAGTTTAGAAAGCATATACGAAGTTTATACAATGATCTACCATCGGTATATAACACAAACAAAATTTTCTTATTTATTCTATATTTACTAGAATTCGTTCGATTTTATTTTGGTCAAATATCGTTGGTTTACCTATAACTCGAATATATCTTCTACAATTGACTCTTTGGTTGACCTTATATGTTATAACCTATTCTGTCTTTTACCTAATGTTATTCCTAATGAAGAATATATATTGCACCCTCTACTTACTGTTCTACTCTTTTTAGGATACGTATTCTAGTTAAGTCACGAAAAATAGAAGTTACCATATTCGGTTAATATATTTCCTAAATCTACCCTAAATCTCGGACAATATCTTCTCTCCCACGTTTTTGTATCCCATGATATATCTCTATGAGATTTCGTTCTCTGTTTCTATTTCTTCTTCATCGATCTAACCATATCTTCTCTCTATCTACAAAACATGGTTCTAATCTATGTTAAATATGGTGTATGGATATCTTGTTGTAGTGATCAGTGGAGTTTCGTGGTTGACAAAGAAAGGTGTGGTCGAATGGTAACTTTGGAAACTAATACTCCGTTGGAACACCTGAAGATCATGGTGTGTGAGCATTATGGAATGGACCACAATGTTGTTAATGCCGAGTTTAATTATGAAATGGTGAATCAAGGAGGTAATCCTCTGATTATTCTCAGAAATGATCAACAAGTATCTAATTTCGTGGGCTATGTCAAGAAGGGATCGTCTACATCCTTGTGTGCCACCTTCTTTGGTACTTCTGTAAACAAAAAAGGAACGAGTCAATATTAATTTGTTTAGGAGCAGTGTGATTAAAGTTATGTTGAGGATGACGAAGCTCCTGATATAAATTGAGCAGACTTTGTCAAACCGTCAAAGGAGTCTCGTGACAAAAGGAAGGATCATGTCGTTGACGATGGTTGTGGTAATGCTACTTTAAGGTGTGAAACCAATGGATAAAGTGGCAACGAATGCCGATTGTTAGTTGATTTCGTCAAGAAAGATCAAATTTTCAGAAGCAAAGATATTTTGAGGCAACAATCGAAATTTGTGCGATGAAGAATAATTTCGATTACAGCGTTCTCAAATCCACCAAAATATGGTGATCTGTTCGATGTAAGGATACATTATGCAATTGGACTGTGCATGTGGAATGTCTGGATGGGTCTACATATTTCATGGTCAATCAGTGTGTGGCAAGACATACATGTGCTCCTTTGATGAAAAGCAAATTCGAAAAACAACTTCTGCAAAGACCATTGAGAATCTGATAAAGCATTAATATGAGGGTACCAGTGAAGACCCAAAAGCGAATGATATCATTCAATTTATGCAATTGGAGTATGGTTGTGAGATAAATTATTGGCACACTTGGGAAGCTCGTGAATTGGCAATTGCTGCCATTAGGGGTATACCAGATCAAAGCTACGGTAAAATACCTTCATATTTGCATATGGTCAAAGAAGCTAATCCTGGTACGCGTATTCACTATGACACTGATGAGGATAGGAGATTCATGTATCTATTTCTGTCATTTGGACAATCATTCAGAGGATTCTACAGTGCCGTTCATAGGGCGATTGTCATTGATGGAACTTTTCTGAAAAATAAATACAAAGGGGTTCTTCTTGTTGCTACAACTGTAGATAGTAACTCTAATTTGTATCCAATTGCATTTGGGGTTGTTGATTCAGAGAATGATAATTCATGGTAGTGGTTCCTATGACAGTTGAATGTTTTATTGGTGATGATAAAGGCTTAGCTTTTGTGTTAGACAAAAATTCGTCAATAACTAAAGCGCTTGGTACCCTCAATCCACACATGGAATTTGCATATACCATTTTTTGAACAATGTTGTAACATTTTTCAAGTTAAGGGGGTTGACTGCCTTGATTGAAAAGGCTTCACGGGCATATAGGTTTACTGATTTTTAGGAACATTTTGTTGAGATTTATGATATGTGTCATGCGGTTAGAAGATATCTACCAGATGCTGATGTGAGAAAATGGGCTCGATCTCTGTTCACTGGATTCAGGTACGATATTAGGACAACTAACCAAAGCGGAGTCGATAAATTCAGTGTTGAGATCACCTAGAGAATATTCAATTATTCATTTTCTTGATAGTATAAGAGAATTAATGACCCAATAATTTTATGATCGTCTACTGTTAAGTTCGAAGCAGATTGATCCTTTAACAATAAATGCGGAGAAAACGATTTATAGGGGGATTGAAAAGCTAAAGGACTTTAGGTTTACAAGGTCGACGATTATAGATCAGTTGTTAGAGGAGACAAGTATGATTGTCATTTTTGATTTGGAAAAAAGAACATGTACATGTGGGAAGTACGATTTAGGAAAAATTTCTTGCAGACGTGCCATTCCTGCAATTTATTCACGAGGTATGGAAGTACACAGATATATATACAGAGAGCATTAATCCAATATCTATTCCAGAGGTTGAATAGAATGTCCCAGACGCTGTTAAACTCACCAATGTTTTACCACCAGAGTCACAAAGAGGTGTTGGTCGAAGAAGAAAGAGAAGGTACGAAACAATGCAAGACAAGATAAGATCATCGCAAGGATCGCAAAGAAGTAAAAAGCACAAATGTAGTGGGTGTGGTAATGTAGGACACAAGAGAAGGACGTGTGATATACATATTTAATATGTTGTGAAGTTTTGTGTTCTCTTGTTTTGGTTATTACTCGATATCTGTATTTCGCATAAACACTTTCACACATTCTTAAGCAAATCAATATCTATTTTTGGTCATTCATCAAGTTCTTGAAACTAATTGCACTAAAAACATGTTGCCAACATTATAAAAGGTTTATTTAGAGTTCGCTTAGGGTTCGTTTAGGGTTTAGGATTAAAAACCTATGACCAAAACCTTGAGCTAAAAAAAATGATATATAAACCGTAACTTAACCTTAAACCTTCTTTACCAACCTAATTAAACCCGATTATAGACCCAATTGAACTTAGAAAAGACCTGATTACAAAACCAAAACTCCAACCCCTTTTTATGGATCCCATGAACGAGGAACCCTAAGTTACGATTTGTAGAAGTTACTAAATAGAGACACGACATTGAAGATCTACAACTAAAATCGGGTAAGTCTCTGTTTCCTAGATTGATGATTACGTAATTCATTCTTCTTTCTCATTGTCTTTGAAATTATGTGATAATGTATAGGAATCTCTCTCGTTTTAGGTCAAAATGAGCAATTCATCAAGAGGTCGTTCTACGAGAAGAATTGTGGGAGTCCTGAAAAGTCGCTGGTGCGGAAAGCACATCGTCGCGAAATTCTCGAAGACATAATGGAATCCGAACCGTAGATACTATTGTGGTGCATATGCAGCAGCTGCGAATGTAAATTTGAACTCTGTGAATTCAACTTGTTCTTTGTGCTTATTTTTTAAAATGTTTCTGTGTATCTTTCCAATGAAAACAATAATTTTAAATGGATCGATGAGAGTTTATACGATGAGATTCAAGTAGTTGCTGCAACTACAATGAGAATTGGAGAAGAACTAAAGGAGAAAGAGAAGCTATTTTGAAGAGAAGAAGAAACTATTGAGAAGACATTCCAAAATATGGAAGCTCAAGTTTTTGAAAAGGTGGAAATTGCATTGCAAGAAGGTAAAAGTGGAATGAACAGAATGTTGATTACTATACTTTTAGGATGCATGTTTTTGGTAAGATGCATGAAACTGCTTTAAGTTTGTATTTGGGGTATTGAGATTATATTTGGGGGATTGAGATTTGCAACTTTCTTCTAGAGTTATAGATAGATGTTGAAATTCTAGAGGTAGCCTGCCATAATTCTTACAAAAAATTAGTTTACGTTAACACCCGTAATTAATCTTCTACGATGTCAAAAACATCAGACGACTCAAACTCCGAAGGCTCATAACATGCCATTTGCTCAACTAAAATGGGATCCTGTGCAGCCTCCCATATGTACACAATAATCTTTTGTCAGCAACCTAAAATGATCTCGTAATCTACTAAATCGAGGTCATGCCCAAGCAAGTGGCATTCCAAGTGTTTGAGTGCGTATGCGCTGCAATCATAACGTGACTTGTTCAATCTAGACTTCATAGGCACATCGACCATAGAATATGCAGACATAAGTAGATGCTTCTTCATTTCTGATGGAGAAACGGCCTTCACTATTTGAGGTATCATGACAGCAAATTTCTCCACGTATTGCATATTCTTCTCCCGAAAGCAATCAAAGACCTCCACTTTTTTTCTGTGATGTTGACGCAGACGGAGATCTAGTGATTACATGCATATGACATTACAAAATTTGTAAAGAACTTTATTTAAATGTAAACATGTAGAAGAAAAAATGATTACCATTTACAAACAGAGGAAAGTAGAGTCGATCAACATCGACACCTCACACTTTTTTAGTCCGCCCATGAGATGGAAGCTATCCTCTCCCGTAAGAAAGAAGAATGTCGGGAAATTCATACGCTTTTTATTATGCAAAAACTTGAGGTATGGTGTCTCCATTTGGAGGCAGAACAAAGCGTTCATGTAAGCAACACGATTTGGAGTCCAACGCCTCAAAGATGTATTCTCTCGCCATATATACATAACCGCATCCATATCCTGCATAAAATGGAAATGAAACCAATGCAGCATCAAAGATGTGTTATTAAGATATGACCATTCAAGCTAGTAGAAGAAAACAATACCTCGTTCCCAAGCCATTGTCTCGCCCTTGTTATCCGTATAGCTGCGATCATATTAAAAACAGTAGGGCCAATTTTAAGAGTGTTGGGCTACTTATACCATTCCATGAATCTATTCCAAGTTCCTTCAGAGACATAGTACAATGTCGAATCCGGAGAACCATCATCTGGCATTGGTCCATCACTAAAATGGGTTTAGACCATTTCTCCCAGAAAGAAGGCGGTTGAGTTATTGTTTTGAGTCCACCAATCTCGTGGTCCTTCATTGTTGGGTTGCGATTGATCAAAGTTGGGCACATATGATGCCTGTGAAAGTCCATCCATTTTTCTTTTGTGGAGATACTCTTGTGTACTCATCCCATGGTTGATATCTGACACTTGACTCACCTTCACATCTGATGCATCCTGTTAATTCAAGAAACAATATCAAATGACAACTTCTCAACAAACATAAAATGCATATTCTAAGTAAGGTAGATCAACAACAATCTCAAAACGTATAACACGTATTCTAACTAAGGCATATCAACAACAAAGTCAACACGTAGAACGCATATTATTAATAAGGCAGAACGACAACAAAGTCAAAACCAACAATCCGTTGAAACCGATTGTTCATATCCATTACAAACCGATTACACATTCATTACAAACCATGTACACGTCTAGTACACATCAAATGACATAACGACATAGGTTCACACATAATCCATTACAAACCGAGTACACATATATTACACATCCAAATAAAACAACACTTGCATATTTGACACAAACAACCATACATCCTAACAAGCACTAACATGCAACAATGACATAAGAGCCAGTGGGGAAGAGAGTGTTATTTTGCCTTTTTTACCCTACCTTTCGACTTCGTAGTCGATGGCAATCCTTGGTCTCTCACTTCCTTATGTGAGTTCTTATGTTGTGACTCCATTTTCGCAAATTTGTCATTAATATGCTTCTATAGCCTCTGTTCCATTGCAGAGAATTTCTGCTCAAACAACTGCACCATAAAAGCCTTCATATCTTCATCAAAGTGCACCTGCTTAGATATACTAGAGAGAACCTTATGCTTTCTTTTTTCCACACCACGATTAGTAAGCCTCTTCTTTCCCTTTTTAGATGTGGAGGCTCTTGGAGTTTGAAAGTCTTCATCATTCTCAACTTCCTCATCATCAACCTCCAAAGAAACCTCTAGAGTGTATTCAAACTCTCCAATATGGTCACTGGAGTCATGCTTATTCCTTATCAATGCATGGAGGCAATTGACTCTACAATCCACCACATCACCTTCTCTGTGAAACTCCATAGTCTCAAACACATCCATAAAACCTGTCCAGGAGATGTATGGATAGGTGACATCCTACACAAGAAGGGTAAACACAAGTAGATTGTTATAACTCAATTCAAACCGAATTAACAAAATTTAAACCAAACTAATTACCTCTGGTGCAAAGATATTCTCTAACTGGATGATCTTCTCATATGAAACCTTTGCAGCTCCCATCAAGTTTGTGCATCTAGGACCGTCCTTGAAACCTTTGTTGAGTTTTTTTCCAACAACTTTCCAATCTTTGGTATTGCTTCCATTGACCAAATCTGCAAGGCATAGGAGAAGCCATCCAACACGTAACTAGTAGTCTTCTCCTTTAGTTTTCACTGTTATTGGCCACTGAATCTACGAGAAGATCAAAAGTAGCAACTCTCCAAGGATACTTTCAAAGCTTCTCAATATCCATTACCACCTTTATGTATTTGAGGATAATATTAGCCTTCTCATCTTTCGCTAAAACCACACCAACAATGATGGAAAAATAGACCAATCGTATTGGATCCACATTCCTCCACTTCTTCACAGCTTCATTGTGCTTCTTCCACAGGGTCAAGAAAGAAATTCTCTCTTTTCTCTTCATCACTTTGCTCTAAAAACCACCATCATCTTCCCAGTCATCGACTTTCGAAAGTGGAAGACTAGTGTTGCACTCAAGCCCTTTTACTGCGTGAAACTCTTGCAATTAAAATCGGAGTTGTCTCCTCACAAAGACAAACCAAAGCTTGTGCTTTTTGTATGTGACAAGCTCCCTACAAAACAAGTTGTGTATCACTCGCATAGTACCCTAAACCATTGTTAAACAACTTAGAAATCTGTGAGAAAACTCATTCTTTCTTCACTTCTTTTAACTCCTTCGGTAGCCATGTCTCCAACTTAGTCATAACTTTTACCAACTTGCAGTTGTTATTGATCTGAGTCACTTGTGTCTTGTCATCCTCCTTAAAAAGCTGCTTTGGTAACTCTTGAGTCATACCTACAAGCCATAATACAAACTGTTAAGTTCAACTAAATAGCATACACATAGACTTTTCAAATCAACAACAAAAAGTGTCATAGAAATCGAAAAAAAAGTGAGAGTAATGTGAGGCAGTTTGAAATCTCTTTTCTACCTAATCTAGAATACGTGTTCTATCTAACTCTAACATCAAAAATAACAACAATCTGTCGCAAAACTAAATCGTAAAGAGACTAATCAATGGTTACTATACATATGCAAATAAAATCAATACCCATATGTGTTCACTCTTTCATATATAAATCATAAAGTGACTAAAACGTAAATATATTCTCAGCATACACAAATCAAAAAATCTAACATGCATGCCAAAATCAATGTGTAGGTGATGGCTAATCGACCCCTAGAAAATTTTGAAATTGAAAAGAGGTACAAATCAAATCTTCAAAATTAGGGTTTTAAGAATCTTGCGGATGAAACACATACCTTCTACGATTTTGATGTAATTGATGATGAACATGAGACGACGATGAAGAATAGACGACGAGAGAAGGCGACCGAGTTGGAGAAGCGCTGACAAGAGTAGACGACGAAGGAGACAAACGATGTTGAAGGAATTGTAACAGAGAAGAAGAAAAAAAGAAGAAGAAACAGAGAAGGAAGACAAGGATTTAACCGCGGGAAGACGAAGAAGAAGACGATGAAGAAATCGCCATTGAAGGTGAAGCTCGACGTCAATCTTCTTTACCTTTTGTTTTTTTTACCTCGATGTTTATTTTTGTCCCACTTTTCCTTTCTCTTTTTTTTACTCACTTTTTTTGGTAAAATTATATTAACAAAAAATTAATAATTATTATATATTTTAATTAAGTCACATTTAGTTTAATTTAAGGGTAAAATCGTATTAATATTCATTTAAATCCTAATGGAACAAAAATCTTAGACGAAATTCTATTTGGACAAATCCAAGTTCAAAGTGTTCCATTTTTCCAATATTCTCAAAATTATTTTTTTATATGTTTTCTTCTAAGTGACATTTGATGTAATTTTGTAAGTTCTACTAAAATTATTTCCAAATTAATAATATATAAATGCTTCCTTCCATAGTTTCTTTGCTATATGCAAATACAAAATTTAAAGTGTCTTTCGCACGTTTAATAAAATAAAGGTAGTTCAAAATTTTTAATCAGAGGTTTCCAATATCATAATCATTCATATATATTTTTCTAGAATCATAATTGGAGTTGTCCTCACGATCTGTCTTTGTTTTTCCGGAAAATATTGTTATCACGTTCTTTGGAAAAACATGAAAAATAAAAGTTTTCTAACGAGGAAGAAATGCTGTTGGATGATGGTCAGTGAAAACAAATAAAATGTTAGTTATTCAAAGATGGATAAATGAATTTCATGAATCCTAAGTTGATGTGCACAAAATAGAGAGTCCTAAGTTGATTAATCGGTTGCAAGTTTTCATGATTAATTAGATTGTTATTAATAAAGATTCAGACTAAATGTTTATGATAATATACTTGGGATAACGAAAAAATATACAGCCCCTCACAAAAAATTATGAAGTAGTTAGAAAAAGGTTATAGTTAATATGAATTGTGAATTGGTTGATTTTGTATTGATACGTACGGTTACATTATATACAAGACTAAGAGATTGACTAAATGATATCTTTACATATATAGACAATGATTGATCCCTGATTATACTTCTTGCCTTAACATCCCCCTCAAGATGGAAGGTCGTAAGTCACTCCAATCTTAGCGAGTTAGGTGTTGGAATTGTTGTCGCGGAAGTGGCTTGATCAATGCATCAGCTAGTTGATCTTTAGTGGATACATGATGAACGCGAAGACAGGCGCTTTGAACTTGTTGACGAACGAAGTGGTAGTCAAGAGCAATATGCTTGATCCGCGAGTGGAACACATGATTTACACATAGATACGTAGCCCCTATATTGTCACAGTAGATGATTGGTGGTGATGTGATGGGAATACCAAGTTCATCGAGCAGTGAACAGATCCAGCGTATCTCGGAGGAAGTGTTCGCCACTGAGCGATATTCTGCTTCGGTTGAAGACCGTGCCACAGTTGTTTGTTTGCGAGAGGACCACGAGATTGGATGATTCCCAAGATAGACTATGTATGCGTTTGTTGAGTTGTAGTCATCCGAGTTTCCTTCCCAGTCTGCGTCCGAAGAAGCATGTAACGATGGAATATTATCTCTGGCAAGGAAGATACCGTGAGTCACTGTCCCTGCCAGATATCGAAGTATCCGTTTTGCCGCTTGGAGATGAGCGTCGGTTGGGAGATGCATAAACTGGCTGAGTCGATTTACTGCGTAAGAGATGTCTGGTCGCGTGAATGCGAGGTATTGAAGGCTGCCAATGATCGTCCGATATTGCGTCGGGTCTTTGAGTGGTGTACCCATGTGTAGGCTGAGTTTTGGGTCTGTAGCCATAGGTGTGGCGACGGGCTTTGCGGCGGACATGTTATGGCGTTGTAGCAGATCGGTGATATACTTTTTCTGAGATAAATGTATGCCTTGTCTGTTGCGGTGAACTTCTATGCCTAGGAAATATGAGAGCTCACCCATGTCTTTGGTGGAGAATCGTTGAGTGAACAATTGGATCATCGTTTCCACCAAATGATTGTCATTTCCTGTCACGATTATATCGTCCACATAAATGAGAGCATAGATAATTGATTTACCGTGCCGGAGAATGAATAGGGAGGTGTCTGCCACGGAATTCTTGAATCCAAGTTGGAGGAGATATTGCTTGAGTTCCAAATACTACGCGCACGGGGCTTGATTCAAGCCGTATAGAGCCTTGCGGAGATGACAGACATAGTGTGGTCGATCCGGGTCGACAAAACCCTGTGGTTGTGGCACGAAGACATCTTTGTGAAGCTTGCCTTGGAGAAAGGCATTGTTCACATCGAGTTGTCGAATTCTCCAATCTTTAGAAGCTGCAACACCAAGAACTGTTCGGATTGTCGTTGATTTAACCACGGGACTAAACGTTTCCGTGTAATCAATTCCCGGTTGTTGATGGTAGCCTTTTGCGACGAGGCGGGCCTTGTATTGATCCATAGATCCATCAGCACGGTACTTCTTAGTGAAAATCCATTTGTTACCGACGAGCTTTTGGTGAGGGGAGGGTGGTACTAAATCCCAGGTATGAAGTTTCACCTGCGAGTTGAATTCAGTTCCCATGGTGTTGCGCCATCGCTCATCTTTTAAAGCTTCAGAGACAGTCCTTGGTATCGGATCAGTGGGTGTGTTGGTGGTTGTGGTTAAAAGGTATTTGGTATTGGGTTTGCGGATTCCGGTTTTGGCTCGGGGCTGCATTTGGTGGTGATTAGCCGGTGGTGGAGGAGTTGATGAAGATGGCGTCGTGTTTGTGGAGGAGGAAGAGTCGGTGGTGTTTTGTTGTGTTTGTGGGTTGGTGTTTAGTTGTGGGCTTATGGGATTTGGGTTTGGTTGAGGCTGAGTTTGGGTTTGTTGTTGTTGGGCCTGATTTGTGGAAGATGGGCCTGTGGTTGAGTTGTGTGGTGGCCTTGTTGGAGGCTGAGGTGAGCTCGATCTCTGAGAGGAGCTTTGCAATGTTGAAGGTGATGATGGTGGTTCTTCCGGTGGCGAAGAAGACGAGCTGGGGTTTGCCGGCGGAGGAGCTACGAGTGGCACGGTGATGACTGGCGGCGGAGTGGGTATGGCCGATGAGGAATTTTCGAGATTTGAAGAGGAGACAGTTTGGCTTTCGGTGGTTAGGTTTTGAAAAGGGAATTTAGTCTCATCGAATCTAACATGTCTGGAGGTGTAGATTCGCTGGGTTGTTGGGTCAAACAGAGATATGCACTCTGAGTGAGTGAATATCCAACGAAGACACAAGGAATAGATTTGGCTTGGAGTTTGTGGTTTGTATATGGCTTGAGCCATGGAAAGCAGAGGGAGCCGAAAGTTTTGAGCTTAAGGTAGTTAGGAGTGGTGTTGAACAACAGCTGGAAGGGAGACTTCATTGCAAGGTTTGGTGTAGGCATTCGGTTGATAAGGTAGACTGCAGTAGTAAGAGCGTAAGGCCAATAATGTTTGGGAATGGAGGCTTTGCTTAAGAGAGATAGACCTGTTTCCAGAATATGACGGTGGCGACGTTCCGCCAAACCGTTATGTTCTGGTGTATGGGGAAGAAGAGGTTAAGTGAGAGAAGCCATGAGAAGCAAGAAATGATCTTAAGGCGATGAATTCGCCGCCGTTATCAGAAAACAGAGTCCCAATTTTGTTTTGAAATATGTTTTCGACGAGAGCTTTGAAGTGAATGAATGTATCTTTGACTTGGGATTTGTATTGGAGAGGATAAAGCCATGAATATCTAGTAAAGTGGTCTACGATGAGAAGGTAGTATTTATAGTTTTCAAGAGAATGGATTGGGGATGTCCATATATCAGTGAAAAGACATTCAAGAGGGCGAGTGGTAGAGATAGTTGTTTGTGAGAAAGGAAGCTTATGGCTTTTATTCATGAAGCAGTCATTGCAAGAAATATGATTGGACAAAGAAGAAGCAACATGTAATGAAAATTGCGAAATTATTGTCTTTAAAACTGAAAGGGAAGGATGACCAAGCCGAGAGTGCCAATCAAAGATTGTTCCTCTAGCGTTGGTTGAAGATAGATAGGCTGTTGGGTTTGGTTTGGTAACCGGCCACTCATAAAGCTCTCCATTAGTATGGCCTTGGAGTAACCGGAGCCCCGAGCTCAGCTCCTTCACCTGAAAATGAGACGAGAAGAATTCAACGGAAACCTTATTAGCATTGCAAAGTCGGTGAACAAAGAACAAGTTTTGTTTAATCTCAGGTACACATAGGATATTAGATAAAGTTAAGGGTTTAGATAGAGTAGGTAAGAGAGAAGAACCGGTTTGTGTTATAGGAATGGTCGATCCATTACCAAGGACTACCTCTTCACCACCATTGTATGGTTGATGAAGAGCGAGATTATTGAGGTCCGATGTCATGTGTTGTGTTGCTCCGGAGTCGAGAATCCAAGGACTTGGAGTTGGTGGTGGAGTGTTCGTTGCGATGTTGGCTCGAGGAAACCATTGTGTCGGCGGCTGGGATGGTCTGGGCAGGAGCGGAGGATTTTGGCTAGAGGAGAAGGTGTGAAGCTGTGGACAGCGTTGTGCCGAGTGGCCCTGGACACGGCAGATATGACATCTACCCAGGTATGGCCTTGGTTCTCTGGTGTTATTGTATCTTTGGCCGGAGTATGGTGGGCGAGGTTGATGTCTGTAGTTGTTGTTGGTGTTGTTAGGCGGCCAGAGCTTATTGTTCACATAATTGGCAGTGACCGGGAAAGATGTTGGTGGAGCTGCCGATAGGAGCTTAGCTTCATGGTTTCGCAGTTTCTCATGAAGTTCAGTAAGGGTTGGAGGTATCTCACGACCTTCGATTTGATCGATGACAAGCTTATAGTCGTCAGTGAGACCATCTAGGATCTGCTCAACTTGATCCTCATGGTCCATAATCTTGCCGAGAAGAGCAAGCTGATCAAAGCGTGTGATCATTCCTTGCACATACTCATCAACAGTGCGCGTTCCTTTGGTCCATTGCTTGATTTGGAGTTTGAGGTGCTTGATATGGCCACGGCTGGGAGTAGCATACAACGAGGAGAGCTTGGTCCAGATTTGCGCAGAGGTTACAGCTTGAGAGGAGGCGCCTATAGCGCCTATTAAGCCACTGTAAATGAGGCGATCTTGCCTCTTCCAGAGTGTATACGCAGGGTTGATAGTCTCAACATCATAGGTGATGATGACTGCTTCGGGGAGAGGTGTTGTTTCATCAAGAAAATGAGCAAGATTATAGCCATCAAGGAGTGCGTGGACTTGGCGACTCCACATGATATAGTTTGAAGGGGTGAGGCGGGTGATATTAGTCATGTTGACATTTAAGAGAGAGGGAGCATTGGTGGGAATGACGTCAGAGTTAGTGGTGGTTGGGGTTGGGAGATTGGTGGTGGCTGCCATGGCGGAAAACAGAGAGAAAACAGGGAGAAGAGAAGATGAGAGGTGGCTGAGATTGAAAACAGAGGAGATTAGGTTTTTTTGGTGGATCTTTTAGGCTGATACCATATGAATTGTGAATTGGTTGATTTTGTATTGATACGTACGGTTACATTATATACAAGACTAAGAGATTGACTAAATGATATCTTTACATATATAGACAGTGATTGATCCCTGATTATACTTCTTGCCTTAACGGTTAATTGCAAGTATGTAACTATAGTTGTGTCGCTCGGATGTAGAACTAGTTACAGGAGTTGTTATGATACACTAACAATATACTGTATCTTTCTTATCGTAATCCTATAGATACTTGAAATCTCACAACTTCCTATATCTTTAGAACTACTTCTTGTATAAATGTATCGACTTTAATTATCAACTAGGTGTTGGCCCGTGCGGTTGCACGGGCATGGAGATATTTCTANTTTTGATGTTCCATTCTTCGATCTTGTGCACATAGCATGTTTTTCGGGTCTCTTCTTTGATCTCGTCCGTACGTTTAGTCATAAGCTAATTTCGTTTAAAACAAACTATGGTAAAGATTTGCATTTCGGTTTATTTCCTGTAACTCAGTTTAGGTTTGTTCATTATGGTTGATTTGAGTTTATTAAAACTCCAACCGGAATATAATCAAAGAGAGCTTAATTCGATTTGATTAGGTTTGGTTTAATTTTGATTTGGT
>OVAN01004946.1:0-24598 GCA_900406275.1 Anastatica hierochuntica | reverse complement strand
TCGCCAACTCCAAGTCCTCTTCATCTTCACTATCACTTAGCTCCAACTCAGCCTCAGTCTCTTGAGCATCCTGTATTACATCAGGAAGTACGTTTTACTACTTATGATTAAGCCATCGTTGCAAAAAATTGTAGAATGATTTAACAAAAAAAGGAAGGATGCCATTCATGTGTCGAACACACATAATTGGTTCATGATGTGGAGAATGTATTGCATGCATGGTAGATGTACGGCTGTGTCAAAACTACGTGTGACTGAGTTGAATGTGTTCGAGCTTGAATACAATGTCATTGTAGATGATGGGAAGACTTATGTGGTGGACTTGATACATAGAACTTCTGTTATAGAAGTTTTGGTATAGACAAGTATTTGTGTATTCATGTAATAGTCACTATCTTTAAGTTCTTTAAATAGACAATTAGGGATACGAATTTGCACATATTGTATGAGTTGTGCTCCTCTTGTTACGTGGTACAACAATGGGTTTTGGCGTATTCAAGAACAATTTATCCAGTACTGTTGATATTTCAGGTTTTAACCAGAAGAACACACTGCAAATGCACAACAATTCGCAGTAGTATTCCAGAGATCGAATCCACAAAGACTGGTTGCACACTAAGATTTTTAGTTGGAATTAAGCTAGAAGACACAAAAATTTTGGTTATTTTTCGAATTACAATGTAAATAAAAGGCAAGTAAATAAACAATGTGAACTCAATTGATTAAAAGCGTCATGCTTCAGGAAATTCATAGGAAATAATGGTTAATGAACAAGAAATAAGACAAAGAAACAGTTTAAGATCCATTCTAAAAACTCAAGACTCTGAATCAGACAAATATCCTCTGAAGTATTTAATCTTTATGCGTAGAATAATGAAAACTAACTTCCGTTGAATTCAATTGAGAGTAAGCATGCATTAAAGTTCAAGTTTGATTTATTCATAAAATATCGTAACATAAATTGGCTAAGAATATTTTGCTAATCGAAGTATTTATCAAGTTTTTAAAAAATTCTCATTGATTTTATCAACCTAAAATAATGAATTAGGTGATCAATCAAGTCCAAGCATTAAGTTTCACTTAGATGAAAAATTCTAAAAATAGTTTTCTTTTTCCTACAACCCTAAATCATCAATTCGTGAAACCCATTAAAAACCCTAAAACCTGACTGTGGAACTAATCATACATGATCATGGAAACAAATAATATAGATGAAAAAAAAGAAATAATATAAATTAAAGGGGTTCAGAAAACTTTTTCAAAAGGTTTAGAGTCAGAGATTCGTCTCCCCAACTGCTTACAACTCAAAAGCTCCAAAATAATAGCAAAACTAAAATGTAGTTCTCTAATTTCCGTCATAGGGTTATATGTATAAGCTTTGGATTGGGCAAAAAGGAAATGTCTTACACCAAAAGGAAATTTCATGATCTGCATCCCACCAAGTTGATCAACACTTGGGATCGAGCAATCACTTGGTCTCTGTTAAAATTCTCCTTTTGAGTGATCGATAAATCCCAAATGGTGATCGATCAATCACTTGTTTCACTCGCCAAATCTTTGCGTTTAATCATTCAAAATCCTAGAAAGTTTGTTAAAATTTCAAAGTTTTCTCCGGACTTGTCCAAACACAAAGAAAAGATTTCGAAAAGCCTAAAAAACAACTGAAAACAATGTTAGAAATAGTAAAGACCTAAATGTATCAACTGCATATGTCCGAATAGGTTTTCGGAAGATCTCCTAAATTGTATGCCTTACCTCCAAATTACATTATAATAAAGAGAAGAATTAAAGAAACCAGGTTTCCTTCGGTTGGAAAACATCATAGGAGGAATAAGTTGGTGTCAAACAAGAATTTGACAAGCTGGTTCAAGAGTGAGAGTGGTAGCCAATACCAAGATTAGTTTTCCATGTCTGTTTTTATGTGACTAGGTAAAACTTATTTTCGTGATGGTATAACTATGTAATCATTTGAAATTCTCGGCTATGTAACTAAGTAAAATTTGGTAAAATTACGTTTAATATAACTAAGTCAAAAGCTGATTGTACAACTACAATTAGTTACTTCATTAAAAAATCAAAAAAAATCATTATCGTACTAATATATAACTACTAAACTTACATAACGAACATCTTGTCGTTACATAAACAAATAAAAAGGAGTAATAATTGCATTATATTCTTCATTGTACATGAAACAACATATACTTTTATGATGTATTTCTTCACATTGACCTCATAACATTACGAACGTCACAAAATAATGCTTTGACATATATTTTGCATGAATACATGTTGAATGTACCTAAATAATAGAATGTCATTGGTAAAACCAAAAATGTTTACTTTAAATGGTGGTACAACCAATTAAATTGACAAATATCAAAATAAAAATTTTCAAAAAGTGTATAATTTGGAACTCAAGTGTAACAATAATCCATTTGACGGTCTCACGTTATCCACTTACTAAAAGGCGGCGAAGATCTTTCTCTTTTTTCTATCTTTTTTCCCTTCATTTTTTCACTATTCCACAAAAATTAAGCCTAAAAATATACGTTTTCCACTAAAACTAAATTTCATTTCTCTCCCCCCTTTTTCTTCCAAACCCAAAAATTAAAACAAAAAATTAATCTTCTCTCCTTTTTTCTTCGTCAACCCGACGAACACTTCTCCTCTCCACCCTCTCCTTGTTCATCTAAAATTACTCATTCCCATAATGAGCTACGCATCCGGAGCTTCGATTTCGAGTGGTAGTCAAGAAAGAGAAAGAATCCTAGGAATTCCAAAATCTAAAAATTCGACCCTAATATTTATCGTCGTTACTACTAATGTGTGTATGCCGCATAATGAAAGGTTAATTCCTCGCTATTTTTACAAATTTTCTTATTTTAAAATACAATTACCATTGTTAACAAGTTCTTTAATGTAATTTATGAACGATAGTCATGGGTTTAAATGGGTTGACAAGGAATTGGTTGATGAGTCGTCTGTAAGAAGTTCTTGAAGAAGAAGTTCGACTTCTCTAGATGGAATGGAGGATGAAAGGATCTAATAGTGAGAGAAACAAGCCACTATTATCAATTATACCCGTCGTTTGATGTAGTTGTTTTACCGTGGTTGTTCTTGGAACATGGTTCTACAACTAATTTTTAATTATAATCATATGGTACAACTCTGTTAATCTTATAAAATTCATTGTCGAACTTGTGTTAGTATAACTCGATATAACTTGTAATCACAATGGTATGACTACCTTTATCTTTTCGTCTTAATTTTTTCTAGTTTAGCTAATTAAGTTTTACCAAGTCGAACAAACCGAAAGTGAAATAGTCATAAAAAATCGACCAAGTTATGTAAAGCAAAATAACTTAGTTATACTAAGTTTTACCAACTTACAAAAATCGTAACAAAGTTTCAACAATTAATAAACCAAATTAAAATAACAAAAATAATTGTATTTATACCTCTTTACTTCGTCTTGTGACTATGAGACTCATAACCACGATTGTAGTCCCCTTATGGTTTCTGTTTATAACCTTTAACTTTATTAAGAAGCTTCACTTTGGTTCTTCTCCTTGTTCTTCACCTCCTCTTTTTCTTCTCTCATACATGATGAGTTTGTTCTTCTCCTCCTCTTTCTTCTTGCTTGATTCATCTTGAACTACAATTGGTTGTTCCTTTCACTTAGTTTCAGTTCTCTTTCTCCTCCATCATCACCACCTCCACCCTCACTTGTGCTTACTACATTGCCACCTTCAATGACATTCAGAACAACTTCTTCTCCAACTACCTTCTTGTTCTCTCGTCCTTCTTGAATTACCTCCTCATTCTCTCGGTCTTTTTCTTCAATTACCTACTCATCCTCTCAGTCGTCGTCCCACAGCCTCTTCATTCTCTCGATCTTCTTCTAGAACGACATTTTCATTCTTTTGGCCATTTTCATTCTTTTGGCCTTCTTGTTCAACGACACTTATCTTCACATTACCTTCTTCCACGTCATCATATTTATCTTTATCCATCCTCACTATCACCTCCTCCATCCTTCTCGTGCCTCACAAGAGGTTCACAAGTTACTGTAAAAACCCATGGAACTGTGTCTTTCCCTTCTCAAGAAGTTCACAAATGATTCAAAAGATTTTACTCTACTATTAATGCCACCACACTTCTCATAAAGCTTCTCACTATTTTATTTAACCCGATCTCAGTCACTTTCGTCAACCGACTCTCCAATTCAAGCAATGGATCTTTGAATGAATTTCCAATCGCAAGAGTCTTATTAGTAACCTTAATAGCAGAAAATTTATCCGCATTTGCCTCATATGCACGAGTAGCCACATCCTTGGTGAATAACTTTTCACACCATATTGGTTTATTTTCCACAGTTAGATGCTTGTTCCAAACGTCAGCAATCGTATCATCTTCATCACTCCAACGGACGTCGACATCTATGACTTCACCTAAAAAATCTACCTCACTAGGAGATGAAGCCAATATACTTTCATTCTTTTATAAATATAAAATATTAATATGTGAAAACAACTCTAATTATGCGTAGATAATGAGTATTACTAGGTAATTTGATTACTAATCTTGGTTATGGAAAGTTTCTCATTTATTTCTGAAATAATGAAACCTCTTGTACCACAAGTTTTATACTTCATCTTGCACACCCGTGGAAAATCATCCTCTGCACCTGTAACATCTTCTCGGAAATGATTCTTCAAAACCATAACTGCTTCAAATGCTTGGAGCTACAATACAACACACTTTCACAAAGTTTATCTTAGGTGTACCTAGTTAGACTTATAGTTCTTGCAGTATATCTTAGTTTTACCAAGGTAGGCAAGTCTAACATACAAACTAGGAGAGGAATATTGTTACCTCCGAAGAAAAACGAAGCTAGAAAATATCCATGCTGAATGTATCACCCCTCCGTAATGCTCTATCAACCAAAAGATGTTTTACATGTTTTCATCGAGTGACAAACGTCTCCATGGAAACATTTTACACATCTCAAGATCCTCTACGACTTTGAGAAAGAAAGACGATACAGAAGGTGCTCCTTTTCGTGTCTTTTTCTTCCCAATGATGGCATTGCATTAGAATTATAAGATTGACATCTTCAAATGATCCAAATAGTGCTTCCCTTAATTTTTGACATCATCTTCTCCACTCTTCATATGCAATTTTTTCCCCCGGCCAAAACACTTCTTAACAAACGGTAAACAACATTTTTTTTCATATTGCGGTGGAAAAATGGGAGTATTACAAAGTAAAAATGATGGTACAAATTATGATTAGTCACTCTTTCTTTTTGTCTAGACATACCGATACTTAGAAGGAGCATCCACACTCTTTATTCTTATCTAGATATGCTTTCCTTTAGAAGGAGCATCCACGTTCCCATTCATTTGTTGCTTGTCTTTCAAGCCATATGGAATAAATGTTGAATTGTGGGTGCACGTAGGACCAATTCATCTCCCCCTTTTGTTGAAAGCACCTCCTATAGTCTCCATGACCTTTACTGATATAAAACTTTGTTGAGACTTTGATAGTTTTCTTATACTCAGTGGGAGAAAAGTTCTTTTTCAAAAATTGTAAATGTTCCATTTCTTCCTCTGAATCCTACAAACAAGATAAGTTGCACGAAGTATTATCAAGTTATACGTTTTCGATTCATGAAGTTCAATATCTCAAAATAAGTCAAGTTATGCTAAGTCTTACTTAGTTTTTTTTTTTTTACTTTAGGGACTTATCATTGTAGTCCCACGAGAGATAGTCTTGGTTTCTTCACAAGCAGTTGATGCTATCTCTTCCTCTTCTCATAGTCGACGACGAGTCGACGCAAAATCCTAAAACCCTTTTATAATTAAGAGACAAGATCATTATAATTGCATTTGAATTGTCCAAACGCGAAATCAAAGGGGCTTTAATATGAAATCACAGAAAATAAGGAAATTAGAGTTGGAGTCGAGGTTTACTTACATGAAATCAGGAAATTCTCACCAATTTATACCCCTAATATTTTCGGTTATGGAATGAAGAAAATGAGGGAGACTTGTTCCATTTTTTTAGATTTGAAAAGAGAATTTTTTGGATAAAAAAAATAAAGAAATTGCATATATCCGACTAGAAACAAGGCGGATTTAGATTATTCGATTCATGTGTGGTTGGAATGTAAATACTTAAATTTCCTATGGTTTTGATGTCTTTTTCATGTTTTTCAAATTAAAAAATATCTTATATATTAAATCAAAGTAAACTTGAGTGATTTTCCCTTATGTGACGCTCATATGAGAGCTTTTAACATTAACGTTATAATTTGATTGGTTGAAAGATTTAGAATTTTAATTTAATTTGAATTTATTTAATTCATCTCTAAAATTAACAAATAATTCATGAAGCAATATAACTCACTTGACAAACAGTCTTCTTAAATCAACACTTCTTAACCCAATAACCAAACATTAGATTATTTGATTTATAAAATTTTGTTCATCTTAAAAATAGAAAAATAAATCATAAACCAATGTAACTCACTTACCAATCAGTTTTTTTCAAATCAAACAGCTATAAACTACTTTTGAAACATTATATTATTCGATTTCAATTTTAGATTATAATAATACTATTTTCACTATTGAACAAACTAAGAAATCTTCTTTCAAATGTGCAATTTGTTCGATTTATAATAATATTATTCATGTTTTTGATTCTTTTTTAATAAAAATTAAATAATATATGTGGCTTAAATAAATTTAATATATAATATTAAATTTTTAAAACTTTTTTATCTGAAAATAATCATAATAATGATGACCAATTAATTACTATAAACAACTAATATGATTACTACATAAAAAAGTTTCTTAAGTTATTTAATGAGTTATTAGGAACATTATATTTACACTTTTACGTTTACCTATCTTAAACTTACGAATTCTCATATATATTATTTGAAAGTACACTTTAATGAATTTTACTTAGGTGTTAACCATATGTGAAGTTTCAAGATTAATGTTATAATTTGATTGGTTGAAGCATTTTTAATTTATTTTAATTTATCTTTACTTAATTGATCCTAAAAATTTAGATATAAACCATGAATCCAATTAATTCACTTGTCAAACACTATGTTACTCAATTTAACTTTTTTGGAAATATAGTATAATAGATTTTCATGTTTCATTTTCTTATGATTTATAACAATTAATTAATAAAAGTGGTTTAAAAAATAGATTTGATGGTTTCTTATAAAATTTAATTAAATTTTTTTGGAAAATATCAAAATTTTAACCTATAACATGGAAATTTCAAAACCCAAAACCATGTTTTTAAAAATATTATTTAATACAAACCTCCCTAATTAACTAATACGAGGGAAGATATTGAATTTTTGTATTTAAAAATGTTTTAGCAGAGATCTCTGAAGTAGATGATGGTGGATAGAGTAATTCTTGATCATAATTTCCAGTATGCGTAGTGCGTACAATAAAAAAACTTGTGATTTGTAGTAAAACACTGATTACCTTGTTGAGGTCTAATTCAATCCTTATAGATTTCTTTAGCTATTTTTTAACGTTTTTATTAAAACAAAATAATAATATTTTATAAATTTAAATACTATAGAAACGTTCTTATACACATTTGAACGAGTTGTTAGGACAATTCGATTATTATATTTTTCACTTTTAGTACATATATATTTCTTTAAATTAAATGTGATATATAACATAAAAATTGTATTGCGTACTTCAGAATACATTTAACAAAAGTTGTTAACAAAAAAATATTTTTTAATAACAATTTAATTGAAAAAAAAAAGAATTATTTGTATATATATATATATATGATGACTATATAACTCAAAATATATTAGTTTCTCATATATATAAACCAAAGAATATATAATAATTGAAAAAATTGTAATCCTTTAAATAAAGTCAAAATCTTTTATCTTTCCATATATTTTAAAAAATTAATTTCTAATGATCTTTCTTATTGTCAATCTGCAATATATTTATAGTTTATTAAATTCCATATTCAATTAGTGAATCTAATGATGGTCATAATCGGTAGCTTTTCATTGTCGACTTTCCATTTATAAATAAAAAAAATTATTAATATATCTAATGTTTTAATAGTGATATTAAATGAGCGTAAAATAAAAGAAATATCAATTATCAGATGAATTTTTAAAAGTTATTATATGAGAATTTTCAAATTTTTGCTGGATGTTTATGGAAATGTTACTTTGTTGTTTAATATATTGCTTGACATACAAGTATTTTAATAATATATATTAAAACTAAAACCTACTCTATTGTAATATCAGGCCCGGCCCTTGGCACAAGCTGCAGAAGCAGCAGCTTCCGGCCTCAAATAAATAAAACGAAAACCGGCCGTTTGTGTACTAAAGATTCTGTAGTTCAGCTGGTTTAATCCCCAACAATTTCACGAAGAGGTTGTGGGTTCGAAACCCTAATATGTGTGAAAGGCCAATATTTTTTCAAAAAAAATTATAGTGGCCCAAATTCTTTTTTTTTGCTTCCAGTCCAATAAACTTCCGGACCGGGCCTGTGTAATATACATCTTCAAAACTAAAAATAACTCGATGTCTCTATTAAATTTTGATTTTATCAATGACATGTGTCCTTCATAGAGTTTTTAGACAAATTAATTAAGTAGATATATTAATCTTATACCATTTCAATTAGAAAATAAAAGTAGATATCAAACATAAATTTTAGTTTATAGAATAACTAAAATCCAAAATCAACTTATATCATTTTTAAAAAATTTCAAATCATATAAAATTCAATATTTAATGCTGCAAAACAAAGAGAATTTTCATTTAGAACGATGAAAAATTTTATAGAAATTTAATATATATATATATATATATATTATGGAAACAAAATTTTTCGTTTAAAATTCATAAAAATTTTCATATAAAAATATAAATACGTATATTTATTACAATGATCATGAATTAAGGTATACATTAACTCATATTGATTCTTATATAAAAAGTTAACTATAACTTGAAATCTTGCATATCACTATATTTACAAATTCATCTTTCATGGTTTACATTTAATTATCGATATTTTTATAAAAAATACAATATTTTCTTTGCATATTTATATCAATTATTTGTTTCTTGTGTATTAAATGTTTGAAGTGAAAATCGATTTTTTAACTTAATATACAAGATAACTGGGGTAAAAAATAATTGGAGAAGAAGGTGAATAAAATATCAAATCTTTACATTCAATATTTTTACAATTTTTCGTATATTTAACAAAGACCTAACAATGGTTTTTTCATTTAAAAATCTATTTTTATGAGTAATTACTAACTAAGCGACTGCACCATTTTTAGTTTCTTAATATAATATATTTGAAAATATATAACAAACAAAACTCACATTAAAATTATTATAAAAGAGATAAATACTTTACGTTTATAAGTAAATATAAAAATGTCAAATTAGGGTTAAATTCTTTGCATAATACTTTTACCTTAGGAAGGACATTCAAGCGGCCGTTCGAACATCCATTCGGGTTCAGGTCTGGTATCATTTGGGTTTGTTCAGGTTACGAGTTTTTTGGTTACAGGGTTAAGTCTCATTCGGGTATATGTACATTTCGATTTGGGTTCGATTCAGATATTTAAGGGTTTGATTCGAATTCAGATACCCGCTTAAATTATGTAGAAAATTAAAAATCCAAATATACCTAAAAAGCCTCCAAAATCCTATTTCTTGGGACAATCCAAGTATTTTCGTTAATTTTAAATATTTTTAATATAAGATGATATCACTTTAAGGATCGGTTTTGTCTGAGTAGACTCCAACTATCTTATCCACACCTACTTACACCCGCGAATCGCAGACAACCACCTAGTTAACAAATATATTTACACTCTTAAGTTTTACATTTACTCCAATTTACATATTCGCAATTATAAAAAAAAAACCTTAATTTATTTAAATTACCAATCAAAGAATAGTATTATATGATTTTATATATTTTTATATACATTTTTGGAATCATAAATTCAAAATATATTAACTTTCCATATAATTTGAAAAATTCAATTAAAAACTATCTTTTTATTAATGACAAAAGCAAATATTAAGAATTGATTAAATTTCCATATACATGTATCGACTTTAACATTAATTATTATAGAAACTTTTCCATATTCAGTTAGTAAATAATGATGATGGAAAACTTGTTATAAAATAGATCATAACATGTAATATATAATCGTATTATAAAATATTTAAATTCAAAATAATCTTAGTTTATCTTTTAAAAAAACCGATTTACAACCAAAAAATATAACTTTACAAATAAAATTCATTTCAAATGATAAAATATATTATATATAGTTAATGTATACACTTAATAAAGTTTTTCATGGAATAAGCTTTTAATCCATCTTTCAATATGAATAATAAATTAAAATATTATATATAAAAAGTTAAATATTACTTTGAATTAATGTTCGAGGCATACATGAAAAGTCAAACATTACATGAATTGGATATTACTTGTATGCTTTTAATTAACGAAAACATTTATACAAATTATATGTTTTACCAATTCTCTATTAGTATAAATTAATGTGTTTCAAAATTCATAATAGAAAAAGTATTAAATTTTATTTATATTTAATCATTTTAAATATATGTGTTAGAAGAGAAGATGATAATTTATTTTATTATATTAGCACATATCACAATCTAAACTTAATTGATTACACATGTTTTAATCTTATGTGTCATGTTCTTGTTAAACACGTTTTACTTTATATAATATGATACATACAAACTTAAAAGAATTTTCTAAAAAATGAAAATTAAGATACGATTTGACTACCAATTATGTATTTTTTGTTTTTGTATTTATGTTTTCTATCCAATATGTACTAACTTTATATATTTCTAAATTGATAACATTTTATAAATAACTTGAAGATTTTTCCTCGTGATATTTAATTTTAATGTGTCTGAATTGTTTAATGCGCATAAACTATTTTTCTATTATTGCATTGGTTGAAGCGTTTTAGACCAAATAACATATAATAATATTAATTTCATTTACCCAATTTTATTATCTAAAGGTTTTGCCTAATAATTAATCGGATATTGAGTCACATGGTTAATAAGGAGAAATCGAGAGATTGTAAAGGAAACAGACATGTCAACATCAGATGTTAGTGAGAACTTGATGTTGAAATCTGATGAAGATGATGTTGAAATTTTCCTTGAGAACTTGATTACGTTATTGGAGGAGGAAGAGAAAGAGAAAGCGATGAAGTTGCTTAGAAAGAAAAGAATAAGAAAGCAGAGAGAGAAGCTTGGCGGAAAGCAGAGAAAAATGAAAAAATTCACCGGCTGATAGTAACAAAATTTGAGCAAAGATGTAATTATTATTTGAGTCTATTGTCTTAAATTTTACTTTTTCTATATGGTATTCTTAAATCATTTTCTAATTGAAAAAAAATTGTTGACTACAATGATTACTCTTAAATAATTATGAAAACTTGTGTTGGATCTAATGATGTTTCAAAAAAAGATATGTGACAATGACTTAATCTTTAGATTTTGAATGTTGTAGTGAAAATGATACTAATTATGTTGTGGTATAATAAAATATATACAAATTCTTATATAATCATTAAATAAAAAAAGATAACTAAAACTTACTTACATAAATTCATGTTTTAATAAAATCTTATTTATGGAAAAAAAAATATTAGGGATGGAAAAAACAACTAGAACCGAAAAACTAAACCGTAAAGTAGGTACCGTATCTGAATGAGAATCGACATTAATATCTAAATAGATCATAAACATATACTCTAAAACTCTGACCAGTATGAGTACCGAAGCGAAACCCAGACGAATCTTTTTTACATTCACATGGGTACTCAAATAACGTTAATTTTGTCATAAATTTTTTATACCCGCACCAGGTGCGGACCAACCACCTAGTAAAAAATTGTTTTAAAGAGGGTAATTTCAACTCATCTTTTGAGTTAGTAGTACTTTAGATTTTGAACTTAAAAAACTAGCCATTTAAATGCTTTCATTGCGATTCTTTCTTCTGCTATATGTACCTTTGCCACCTACTATCTATGGAAAACCTAGTCTCTGAAGAGGGGCTTCGGCTTTGTTCACGCAGTCTTGGAGCATTTTATTCTATTGAGGAATGTATGAACCACTTATGTAATTATTTGTTACTTAGAACCTAGATTACGAATAACTTATATGTAATTAGGCCAAACAAATAGTATGTAAGGCAGAGCCTCAATTTCGTAATCAATAAAATACTCACATACACATTCTAGTATCTTTTAATGGTATTAGAGCGATAACTAATTATTTGTTTCTTGGTTCTTGACATTTGTGTGTTTTAGTTTCTTTTCTGATTTCTTGACCTTAATATCTCTACAATATTGATTTCTGATGATGACTCAACTCAAACCAATGAGAGTGTAGCTCCAAAAATGAAATCTCGAACTGAATCAACTTATTGACGGATTGATCCATATGATCTGTCATCAGGTGATAATCATAGATGACTTATATAACAGCCGCAAATTTGAGGTCCTAATTACGATGAATGGGCTCTGAATCTTGGCTTAGCTATAAGGCGATAAAGAAGGTTGGTTTTACGGATGGTAGTATTCATAGATGTGAGGAGGATTATGAGAACCTGGTGACTGGTAGGAAAATAATGTTATGGTAGTATCTTGGATAAAACTCACGGTACCACCGGAACTTAACAACTCATTGTCTCATCAGGAAGTAACTTATGACTTATGGATGCATATTCAAAAAATGTTTTCTATGAAGAATGGACAGCGTGTTTAGCGCCTTAAATATAGATTAACGATTATCAGCAGAGGAGATCAATTGTTTAAGCTTACTATAATAAATGGACTAAACTAACGAAGAGCTTTTCGGATTTCCAACGAGCCAAGGAACCTAAACAGATTTTGAAAAAGTGAAGAAGATAAGATCAATTCTTAATCGTTTTATATGAATTTAATTTTGGGGTTGTGAAATAATCTCTCTTGTCTCGTGATTAACATCCTTCTCTCGATGAAGCTTACCAAGTTATCATTCGAGATAAAGAACCTAAATGGGGCAGTCATATGCTTGAGGAATTTCATGATAGTAGTGTGAATTTTGTAGTGCAGACTGCCTCACAGACTCCCAACAGTCAGAGCTTCGAGACCCATCAGTTTTGTGCACACACTATGTGGACGAGTCGAACACTAGGCTGCAAATTGTTTTCAAAATGGGTTACCCAACATGGTGGGGAAGCAACCATGTCTGACACTCCGAAATGCATAGTTCGTAGTCTCTATTGGGCCTATTAGCAATCGTCGTTCCATGCAACATAAACCATCTTCTACATGATGACATGAACCTGTTTGTGTAAACCAGGTTATTGTGGCACCTGAGATGAGTATTGTTAATTCAGTTATAACTGATTCGGATAAGGTCCACTTCTGCGGCTAACCCATCGGAGTTCGACTCTAATAAGTTGCGCTGTCCCGCTTAATAAGATTATTTGGATGCAGATTTGACCTTGTCAATCCAACTCTAAAAAAAAAAGAATAGGATGATTAACAATAGGGTGAAATTATTATTGAGATATGTTATTCTATCCGGTATCTGTTTAGATATAATTAAAAACAGATATTTGGGGGATGCAGATTAAGTTTTCGGGTATGGATATCCATATCTGGATCCAAACCTTGAAATATTATACATTTTATATAAAATTAAATAAAAATAAATTATTTTAATATGATACCATATTTTATTTTCAAAAATATTTTAAATTACTTATTAATTTTATGATATTTAGTTTTTATATAAGTTTTATTATTTGTTACTTTTTTGTGTGAGATTTATATATATAAACAGATATGAATCCAGATTTTCATGGATGTCCTAATTCTTAAAAGGATATATGAGCCATCGATAATTATTCATCCTACCTCTAATTAACACTATTAATAAATAAAAAATTAGTTAAAACAAACTCGTGTAAGACGAGGTGGTGAGAGCGACGGTTACGAGAGACGAACGAGAGAGCCGTCAAGAGTTTTTCAGTCCATTTTGTTGTTTTTTGGGCGGACGTGGCATCCATAGCATTGGCGCCAATCTCATTCAAAAATCTTTTTGATTCAGTTTCTCTGTTATGCTTTTCTCGATCCTCTATACTTTGACGGTGGTGGAGATCTCTACGAGTGTTTTATTTGACGGTAAGAATTCAAAGATGGATGGCGGTTTGTTAGAGGAAATTGTGGTTCACGTTAGGCCTGGACATATTAGTACTCGGGTCGAGTTCGGCGGATATTTCGGATTTCGGGTATTTCAATTTTAAGGTCGAGGATCCATTTTGGTATTTTGGAGTTCGGTTAGGTTCAGATTTGGGTTCAGTATTTTGGATATTTATCTTTGGGCAAAAATATTTGATACTTATTCGGGTATTTTCAGTTCTAGTAGTTTATTACTTTTAAATACCCGATATACCCAAAAAAATACTTGAAGTATCCAAAGTATCTGAAAGTATCTAAAAGTACTATAATAAAATACTAAAAAGTATCCAAAAATATTTACTATTACACGAAATAAGTTAGAAAATAAATAATATTTTAAAAATAAAAATTATAATTTTGACTAGATATTATAGATATAGAAATATAAATAATATTTTGTATATATAATTATTTTCGGGTATTTCGAGTATTAATTCGGTTCCCGTTTTAGTTCGGGTTCGGTTTTGTTTCTTTCAGATATTGAGGTCAAGATCCATTCGGATATTTCAAAGGCTCGGGTTCGGGTCTACTTTTTCGGTTCGGTTCTTCGAATCCGAGTATTTTTCCCACCCCTAGTTCACGTGATCAAGAACTCTGCAATGGTGGTTAACTCCAATATGTAATCATATACTTGGCGATGGATGTGGGTCCGGTGGTCTCCTTTCGGTGGTACTAGGCCGTGGGGAGTGTATTTAGTTATGTGGTGGTTTTAGTTACAAGTTGGCTCTCGATTATTTTGGAGAAGTGCCGGTAAATTTGTGTTATGTTGTTTATGATAGTTTGCGATTATCTTATTCTTTTCGGTCGGTAAACGTTTAACCTTAGTATCCTTCCGCCACCATTTAGTTTAGTGGAATAACAGGTTTTAAACGTTTAACCTTAGTCTCCTTCCCCCACCATTTAGTTTAGTGGAATAACAGGTTTTCTCCGTCGTCTTTTGTTTGATATGTTCGTATAAGGCTAACCTTGTGTGGGGATGCATAGCTCTAGATTTAGACTTTTTCGGAATAAAATTTGGTGGGTAGAAGTTAGATTCTCATCCTTTGGTTCTTAGTTTTTCGGGTAATCGCTTTGGTGGAGTTAATTTTTATTAGCCTCCTCTATCCTTAATTTCGTATTTGATATCGGTTTTTATAGCGCTTTTCCTTCGACTTCTCTAGTATTTTTGGGAGTTTTTATCTTGGACTTTCTTACTTTTCATGTTTTATCTTTTTTAATTGGACATAAGTATATGATTACAGGAATATATCTATTATCTGCTAGCTTATATCTCTGGAGAGATCACATTCTCTGTCGATTTTTGTACTCATTTCAACTCAAATTTATCCGGATGACAAAATAAAAAGAAAAAACAAAACAAAAATTCAAAGCAAATTTTATGGATTAAGACGGAGATGAATCAATATAATCAAATAATTCTTTTTTCTTTTTTTTTTTACACATATTCAAATAATTCTATGCACGAAATATCATTAAATATAATAATCAGTAATACCACGTGTAATGTTTGTGTAATGTTTATTTTCTTATTGGTCAGAATACCACACCTTGTGTTTTATAATAGTATTTTGATGGATATGATTTAATCATTTGCTAATAAAAGCTTAACAAATTGTCACTATCAAAGTAAATATATGTCATTTTACTATATTATTTCTCAAATTATTATAAAAAGAAATTGTTGTACGTGGTATATCTCTATATTATTATTTGGGAAATAAAATTAGGAGAATCACCTTAAGTTTGTAAAAAAATACATCAAATGACATTAGAAAGTAAAATATAAAAAAACAAAATAAAATCTTCTCTAAAGATAAAAAGGGGCTTTTAAAAATGCTATTCAAAAACTAATGAAATTTGTTATCAAGATCTTTTCTAGATTTCCTTAATAATTTTTTTCTAAATATTCATCTAAAAAATATTTTACTATTTAAAAATACGTTAATAAATCTTAAAAATTATTTGACTATTATTTTAAAAATGAAAAATGTATTTTAAGTATATAATATTTATATAATTAATTATTTGTAATATAAATAAATCCTAATTTAAAAAAATAAAAAAATAAAAAAAGCTAACATAACTAACTTAATTATATAAAGAATTAATAGCTTACATTTTCATAATATGTCAAAAGCAAAAAATATTTAAAATTAATGCTACAACAAAACATAATTGTTTTTAAGAACATTACCATGCCAAATACACTTATTAACAACAATTATTATAATCTTAATTATCTCTAAAACATACTATAAACTTTTTATTAAATAGCATAACTTTTATTATATCATAATAATTGAAAATTATTTTAAAAGAGAAAATTTAATTCAGTGTACAACGGGTTAATTGAGACTAATAGTATTATAAAAAGTATGATTTAGTAATAATTTAATGTTAATGTTAACACCAAAATGTTTAACGTTACTATAAATTTACAAAAATTAAGTTATATAATAATTTTAAATATTTTTAATTTAATCTATCACAAAATATTAATAATATATGATCTCGCGCATTGCGCCGTTTAAAATCCTAGTCTATTATATTAAAACAGAGTCCTACTTTTTATCTACTTAAAAAAGTTGTCATTTAAATTTGGACCTATTCCCAAGTCATTAGAATAATTATAACATTCATTATTATTTATTTAGCAATACAATATAAATATTAATAATCTCATGTTATATCTTTTAATCCTATGTACAATTAAATTATATAGAATTATGTTATTATTTTTAATTAGTTTATATATTATACGTGTATCAATATTTATATAGTTAATGTGTTAGCATATATGTATTGATAAACATATTATAATATTCAATACAAAATTATAGATTCAATCATATAATATTGATTTTATAATAAAGCAGTTTTGATATATTTATACTATAGTATATATGAAAATTATATTATTTTAGTATAAATGCAAAAGTGTAAGTTAGAGCAAGGCGTTTTGGATCTCGTTCAGGTTCGGATCGGGTTCGGATCTCGAACTCCAATCCTATAGAATTTATTATGGTTTTTTTAAAGTTTGGATCGGATTTTTCGGAAGGGTCGGATTTTATAAAATTATTAAAATTATGATAAATCCGATACTTTTTTCAAAATCGAGCATTTTCGGGTTTCTCGGATTCGGGTTTGAGTTTTTTAGATTTCTCCAACTTTTTCAGATATTTCGGGGTTTTTGGATTTGGGTTCGGTTCAGATTTTTCTAAATTTTCGGGTTTTTGAATTAGAGTTTGGGATTTTCGGATTAAACAAGGCAAGTATATGGAGATAAGGGTATAAGAGTAAGGATGTATGTATATGTATGCAAAAGTTCGGGGCACCCATATACTATTCCGAGTTTCAAATTCGACTCGGGTAAAACCTGAAATTAGAAATACTTGAGTATGGAAACCGTTCGAGTTTTTTCACTTGTTTTTTCGGGTTTAGTCTTGGAGTCAAAATTTGATTTCTTAGAAAATAAGATGTAAACAGCTAATCTCATTTATATAAACATTTTTTAAATATCAATTTCTCAAACAAAAAATAATATCCGCAAAATATTATTTTCATAAACAGGTAATATTTTATGATAAGACTTAAACAATGTAAAAAGAAACACACTTATGTTTGTCAAATACATAATATTTTTAATTGATTAATCTAATAGTGATCGTCTTGAACCTTTCCCATGGATATTTTGGTTAATTTGGAAAGCAAAAAATAAAAAGGTCTTCCAAGGAATACAATTGGATGTGGCGGAGGTTTTTCGCTCAGCAGAGTCGGATGCTTTAGCTTGGCACGAAGCACACACTCTCATCAGATGAGGATAGGCTCTATAGCGAACCAAGCATCCCAGATGGGTTGCTTTGTCGGATAGACGGCTCATGGAAACAGTCGGATCCTACTTCAGGACTTGGATGGATATGCACCAATACAGATGGGGAGGTCATTTTGATGGGAGCTAAATGCCAACATCGGAGTCTCTCACCACTTCATGCCGAGTTCGAAGCATTGTTATGGGCGATGAGCGTATTGCATTGAATTTTATTTTTAATTATAACAAAATATATTGTGAAAAATCTAACAAACTCATACTACAAATCTTAAATTTTTATTAAATAATATATTACATAATTTTCTAATTAGTAATATAATATTACTATTAAATAATGTTAATTAAAATTTATTATAAAATTTAAAATTCTAAACTAAAATAAATTTCATAATTATAGTCTATATTATATATATTTTTTCACCAGTCTATATTATATTAAATAGAATTATTTTATTAATTAAAATAAATTTATAAAATAAAAAATATCCGTACAGACGTGCGGGTTAAAATTTAGTATTTGTTTGTAATCGAAGAGTGGAAGGGATTTGCTAGAAAAGAAATGTTAGTTTAAAATAATCGTAATGCATTCTATGCACTAAATCTTATTTTATAAAGTTAAATACGCTTAACATGACATGTCTATTATAACTCACGAGTTTCGAAATATGTCATGGGTAATTTAGATTATGATATGTATCAATTTATAATGTAGAATTTTAAAAATATCCTTTCTAATTCACTTTACTCTTAGTTGACAAAAAAAATTACTTAACTCTTAAAATGGCAAAACAATAAAAAAGAAAAATCAGTATTATTTTAAATAATTTCTTTAATTTTTCTAATTTTATATTATGTATTTGGTTTTGTTATATTTTCATTTTATGTAAGGATTAATGTGAAATTTTAACACAATAAAAACACAAACCATTGTAATTTACGGTTGAATATTTTTTAAATAAGTATAAAATATGTTATTTTTAATAAAATTGGATTAGCTTTATATAAAAATTGAATTTCATATTTAAACTTCTACAATTTATCTAGGGAGTATTTTTCTGAGAGTTTTGATCAAGTTAGATTTTTTTGATTTTCTTTATAATGAATACAAAATCTAATTTTAAATAATAGAACCTATACCATAAAAAAGCTAACTGAGAGAGCAAGTGGGCCAATGGTTGCACCACCTCTTTTGCTATCTCACAGAACTAGAGTTCGAATCCTACACCTGCCTCTAGGGAGAGGAACTACTTGCCATTAGGCTAGATGACAAAAAATCTAACTATGCGGGTCATTATTACATAAGTTATTAATTTAGATTCTTAATATTATAACTATATTTTAAACATATCTAGTATCATATTAAATATCAAGATCAATAATACCACGTATTATGTTTTTAATCAACGTTTTGTTCGATATAATTTAATCATTCTCCAATCACAACTTAATAAATCGTCATTATAAAATAAATTTATATCATTTTGTATCACTAGGTGATATGGCTAGCCGGGTTTAAAGATTTATAATTTACTAGGATTTGGTCGACTATACACACGAGATCATGTTTTATTAATATTTTGGCGATATGTTAAAAAAATTTTTAAAAATCTTTAAAATTATTTGATGTTGTTTTGAAAGAAAAATGTGTATTATTTTTTTAAAAAAATTTCTTTTTCGACAAAGATCTTATATATTAACTGAGGAGACAAAGAGAGAAAATAAGTGTAAAAGTAATTATGTGTCGATAAAAGAGTAATTTAAGGCCACATAATAAAAGTTTACCAATCAAAACATTTCAATTAGTTTAATATGCCACAGTGGAAATCTTAATAGTTATTATTAATTTTTAAATGTAGTAGTATGTTTATGTTACAAATTTCATCCAATTATAATATGATGTTTCAATATGTAAAATATTGTATAATATAGTATTACAAGAGTTTTATTTATAGTATATCACTATAACATTAATCATTTCAATTGATGTTTTAAATTATACATTTAAATTGTTTGCAATTATCTTATATAATATATATTTCTGGTTAATATTTATTTTAAAAAAAAGTTTGAACTATGGTTGGCTTGAACATATATCATGAAAACTTATAGCTTTGATTTTTTGGAATAAAATGAATCGACATCGAATCGTTCAGTATTTTTTCTTAATCGTTTTTTAATTTAATTTTTAGAATATATTAAAAAATTTAATAGATAAAAACGATATTGCTTTATTTAAAAATATTTCGTAAACAATTTTAAAAATTGTTACAGCCCGATTTCGTAAAAAAATTAAAAAAATTGTATAGTCCGATTTCGTAAATCCAATATGCATAACACATTTAATATCTTTAAATAATATGTTGGTTTGTCCCACATCGATTGTGAGAGTTTTGAAGATCAAATTTACAGTATAAAGTATGTCTCATATACTCAACTAGAAAACATCATTTGTAATATTTTGGATATGTTCGGTATTAACAAATCGAACCGAATAATATTTAATTTTTCAGTTAACACGAAGGCTTGAACCGTGCTAAAACATAATAATTTTTGTATTATTTGGTTTTATTTTCTTAGATGATTCGAGTTAAAGCAGAACGGTTTGGTGTTTCAATTTTCAACTAAAATTTGAAAATTGGCATGAACCTGAAATAATCTGAACCGTCCTCAAACTGGTAAATGATCAATTTCTATATCGTCCCTATTAGCCCCACTCTAAATGCATGGACAAAAAAACATAATTGATCTGAACTAAAAGCTCGAATGTTCAGCTCTACTTTTGTATTTAAAATATGTCCAAGTCTACTTTTATATTAAACATAACCGGACATTTGTACCAGAGACATGATATTATATTAATTTTTTTGTTTAAAACTTTTCAAAATGATAGACGTGTATTATATATAATTTATCATTCTATTAAAAACATCTATAGATATTTAATTCCAAAAAATTTTATAATCCCGCGCTTAGCGCGGAACAAAAATCTAGTAATTTTATTAAAAGAAGTAAAGTTTACAAGGTGCCACTAAGACCATCGGATTAATTTTTTTCGCCACCATCGGATTACTTTTGTTTGATTGCTTTGTCTCGCTGCTTTAGCAAGTTGATATGCTCTTCCATTTCTAGCTCTTGGAAAGTATTTGAACTTTACTCCCTTCTTATTCTTGATAAGCAACATATTGTCTCTGATGTATGTGTTCATGTCTTGTAACACTTGCTCATTGGATAATTGTTTGACATGAATGTTCTTGAGTTGGGAATAAAGGGTTTTGTTATCACCACAGAATGTGATTTGGTCATATCCCATTTTCATCATATGTGTGATGGCTTCCCTTAGGGCTAGTGCCTCAGCTTCAACATATGAGCGGATAGGTGGCGTTGGTGATGAACCACTTATAGAAATGATATTGTCTATATTTGAAGCCACCCTACCAAAGCCAGCTATGTCCTTGTCTAAAATCCATGAGGCATCTACATAACAATAATACTGAGTATCAAGTATGTTTACATATTCTGATTCAATGAATCACAACTGTCTGGAGAAGAAAGTAGTGGATGTGAGGAGATAGAGGATGTTCTTTCTGCTTCAAGTAGAGAGAAACTAATGATTTTTGGGATTAAACATCTTTTATTGTCAAAGATGAGTTGGTTTCTTGATCACTATAATCTCTGACCAATAAATGCAGCTAGGTTTTGTTTATTACCTTGAACCGTTGTGGTTAAAGAGATGACCAAGCTGACATTATTAGCCAAGGAGCCTTGGCTAAATTGCTCACTTAATGAGCTTCCCACAGGAGAAATGTCCAAAACTTCTCTGGAGATTTTGGATAAAAAAAAAAGGTAAGTGATTAATAGTTTCCATCGAATCTCCACAGAGATGGCAAGTAGAGTCAACTATTAATTTCCTATTCTGTCATTCAGGTCCAACAGGCAGTCCATGGTGTAAGACTCTCCACCAAAAGAGTTTAACATTTGGAGGAACTCGAAGTTTCCGTAATTGTTTGAAGATGGAGACACTGCTTGATTCAGCTAGTGTAGCATGCATACTTAAGATCTTGTAACAATCTTTAACATTATAATCATCGGTGTGAGAGTGAATCCATTCAACTGAATCTGCAGTTTTAAGCATACTTGGTCTAACTAGATAAATCAAAGCTATATCATCTGGAATAATCCATTGATTAAGCTTTTGCTGATCCCATTCTTGAAATGAGGAAGAGAGTAAATCTAAAACAAAAAGATCATTGTAAGTTGTATGCATAATGCTCATGGGAGGTATAGGTGTGGAAGAGGGTAGCCAACTATCAGAGAATAACTTAGTGGCATAGTCATCACATATAGACCACCAAAGACCATTCTTAATCAAAGAGATGTCCTGAGTGATACTCTTCCAAGCATATGAAGAAGAGGAAACCGAAGTTGCTTCTAGCAGAGACTTTTTGTTATAATACTTAGCCTTAAAAACTTCTGCAGATAAGGAGGTTACTTGTGTTAAAAGTATTCATACCTGTTTAGCAATCAAAGATTTTTTAAAAAGTTTCAGGTTTCTAAAACCAAGACCACCAACAGCTTTGGATTGTGTAATTTTGTCCCATGCTATCCAAGGTATGGAGGAACTATCCTTATTTGTAGACCACCAATATTTCCTAATAGCTAATGTTATACTCCTGGTAGTCCTAGAGGGAAAGATGAAGCAGAACATGGCGTAAGTAGGAACAACAATAGCCACCGATATGATTAAAACATCCTTACATGCTAAAGACAACAATTGAGAAGACCAACTATTGACTTTATCCTCAAGTCTCTGCCTTACATATTGGGAGATTTCATTTCTATTTCTTCCTACAACTTCATGTAAACCCAAGTATTTACCAAAGGCACCCACTCAATAAATTGAAGTCATGTTCTGTAAGATTTCTTGCAGGTTCTCAAAAGTTTGCTTGTTGAACATTATAGAAGATTTATGGTAGTTAACACACTGACCTGAGATAAAACCATATAGATCAAATGCTTGATGGATATTTTGACATTCATGTGTATCAGCCTTGCCAAATAAAAGAGAATCATTAACAAAAAAGAGATGAGAAACCGTTGGCCCACTTTTACTAGCTCTATAACCATGAAGAGCTCTTTTTTTAACTAAAGAGGTTAGCAGGGTAGAAAGACCTTCAGAATTGAGAAGATACACATAAGGGGATAAAGGATCCCTTGCCTAATGCTTTTGTGAGGGAAAAGTTTCCTAGATGGATTGCCATTAACTAATATTGAATAGTTTCATATACCAAAGACGGAAGTCAAGGTTTCAACCTCTAAAGGGTTGTGAATCTTGGGTATTAAACAAATATAAGTATAGTTCATCTCCTCATCTAAGTCTCTTTGTCAAAGAATTTTGGATGTACATGATTACCTCCTGTTTAGTGGTAGGTCAGTCTTGTATGTAAAAACCTGGAGTAAAACCGTTGGGACATGCTGCCTTGTTTGGGTTCATTAAGTCAATTGCCCTCCATATCTCTTCCTCTGTGATTGGCTCAATCAATTTCATATTCATATCATTTGTTACTTTTCTGTGAATTGGCCCAATTTTCTGCAATTCAAATTCTACTTTCCTCCTAGATGAAGATTAGATGTTAGTAAAATATTTAGAAATAAAAAAAATTGAATATCCTTTGATTTATGCGTCAGCCTGCCAATAGAATCTTTGACAACTGCGATCTTATTGTGATGTCTTTTTTTCATTTTCTTGGCATGAAAATATTGAGTGTTCTTGTGTCCAACTGGGAGCCATTGAATACGACTTTTAGTTCTCCAATACTCCTCTTCCAACTTATAGGCTGATAACAGTTGATGTTAGATATTCTGAATATCTTCAAATGCATTGGAATTTTCACCATAAAGAGCATGTAAAGCATGTTGCAGTTCTAAAACTTTTTTTACTTGTATTTGGCATGTTTTTCTTCCTCCATTGAGAGAGCCAATGTCTGATATCTTTCAAGATTTTGACAAAAGAAGCAGAATTTTGGGGTTATTAGATGCAGCTCGATGCCAAATATTTTGAACATGTTCTTGAAATGTTGGAATTGATTGCCATATGTTCTCATACTTGAAAGTTTTATTACCATGCCAAGGTTGATCTACAAGTGTAATGAGTAGAAGACGTTGATCGGATCCTTGCCAGTTAAGAAGTTTAACATACGACTCTGGAAACTCATCTAGCCAAGCTATATTGGTCATGGCTCTGTCTATCCGAGACTTGACAGCATATGTGTGATGTTTTCCAATCCATGTAAACCTGCCACCAATGGTTTTTCAGTCTTTTAGACCCAAACTATGAATAAAACGCCTAAAGCAAGTGAAAGTGTGTACAGCTTTTTGGTGTCAAAAACGGCCATCTCGAAATCAACGTCCAAGATCGCATCT
>OVAN01004945.1:0-24599 GCA_900406275.1 Anastatica hierochuntica | reverse complement strand
TAAATCGAATCTGCCCACCCATATATGAGATGAGGTTGTCCCTCTGCTCACGACCAAGGTGAGGATGTTCTCAACCCTCACAGAGTCTGATTTCTTATTTGGTTTATTAGCCTACGGTTAAACCTGAGTAGCACCAAACTATGTGTATTAGTACGAATATATTGATTGTATTATGTATTGTTATATTTTATTAACTATATCCATAGAATGCGAATATGTGATTGTTCTCTAACTTGAGCATATTTAGTATGTATGAATGTCCGACTTGTTGAGTGAGAATATAGAACGGTATCTTAATTAACTGAGAGGGTAACAAATACTGTTTGAGAATTACGCAAGAGTTGCTGATTATGAATATTAAATTGGTAGACGTGTTCTCTGGTTGTTGGTCATCCATACAGTTTAGGGGAGTGATGCATCATGGCAATAGGTTGGACTACCAGAGGTTTCGGTGGGATAGTATGTGACTCGTGGAAGAGTTAAGAATAAGTGCTCAATCTAAGATGTCAGAGCTGGGTGCAAAAGTACTCTGAGTTCCTCTTAACGTTTTTATGGTTTTATTGGTTTTCGCTGTTATTCATTTATAGCAGATTTAGCCGTTTTTGGTGCTTTGACAGTTTTACAATTTTGCAGTTTTAGTTATTTTTGTGGTTAGCACGAATTTTGTTAATTTAGCAGTTATGGATTGGGGACTTTTGTTTTTTTAGCGATTTTGTTGTTTCTGAGGTTTTGGAAGAATTAACGTTTTCTGCGAATTTAGAGGTTTTAACAATTTTTTTGTTTTGATGGTTTTTGCATTTTTTTCCGTTTTGGATAGTTTGTTGTTTTAGTGTTTAAGAGGTTTTGGTGGATTTTTTTGGTCTTCATGGATTTGCGATTTATGTGGTTATGGCGGGTTTTGAGGTTTTAACATTTTTGTGGATTTAGGTGGTTTGTGGTTATAAGGATTTTGCAGTTTAGGGAGATTTTGCGATTTAGTGATTTTTGCGTTTTTCTGGTTATTACGGCTTGAAGATTTTTGTGGGTTTTTACGTTTTGGTGGTTTTTTCAATTCAGATGGTTTTAGCGAATTTTGGTAGCTTTTTGCGGTTCTAACATATTTTATGATACTTTTCAGATTTCATAATTTTATTGTGTTTTTACATTTTGTTGGTTTTGCGGTTTTGGTTGTTTGGTGGTTTTTATGGTTTTTGCAGTTTTGGTTGTTTTTGAGGTTTTATGCGTTTTGGCAGATTTTGAGATTTTGATGATTTTACAATTTTTGTTTTTGCGGTTTTGGAGGTTTTTACGGTTTTTGTGCAATTTTTCCCAGTTGTAGCGCTTGTGGCATTTTTTAATTTTTGGGTATTGGAATTTTGGAGATTTTTGGGGTTTTGACGATTTTAACGATTTTGGTAATTTTTAAATGATTTAAAATGTATTTGTATTAAACAAAAATATTTTTGGCAGATTTAGCATTTTCTGCGGATTTAGTTGTTTTAGCGATTTTTTTCGTTTTGGTGGTTTTTGCAGTTTTCTGCATTTTGGATAGTTTTGTTTTTTTTTGTAGTTTAAGTGGTTTTGGTGGATTTCTCGGTTCTCGCTCATTTAATGGTTTATGTTTGTTTCGCTGGATTTTGCGATTTTAACGTTTTTTGTAGATTTTGGTAATTTTGTGGTTATAACGGATTTTGCAGTTTCTGTGAATTTTGCAATTTAGCGATTTTTGTGTTTTGTGGTTTTTATTGTTTGGCGAAGCGGTTTTTCCAATTCATATGGTTTTAGTTGATTTTAGTGGATTTTGGCGGATTTTGCGACCTTTTCGTAGGTCAGTTCCATTCTCCCTTAAAGTCCAGCTGAGACCACAGTAAGTGTCGGATGCTCCCCAGGAGCCATCAATGAAACAAATCACCCCCGGAAAGGAGGGCTCAACCACTTGGGGTGGTATCAACGGAGAACTGTCCGTACGTGATTCGGGCTCCTCTGGGGAGTTTGCGATGTCCCATGCACTTGCTTCTTGGATGGCATGGGCGACAATATCTCAAGGGTCCTCCCTCTCGCCTCCAAAAATAATTCCGTTTCTAGCTTTCCAAATGAACCAGCGAAGCCAAGGGAAAACCCCCAAGGATTCCTCACTTACATCTATTTCCTTTGCCTTCCAAAACAGGTAATCAAAGTTACTGAAAATGGAAGTCCAAGGAAATAGGGTTGGGGCTGACGGGATGGGAGCTAAAGCCCATACTTGGCGAGCCGACGGACATTCGAATAATAAATGGTTAATTGATTCCTCTTCCGCACCACAAATAGGGCAAGATGGATATGTGCCTATGTGTCGGGAAAATAGACTTTGGCATGTGGCCAGACATCCAGATAAACATTGCCACACAAAATGCTTAAGTTTTCGTGTGGTTTTAAGGTTCCATGCTTGTGCCGCTAGAGAATCCACAGAGAGTCCCTGAAAAGGGGGTCACAAGCACGACGAAAAATTTCTCGCGCGGCCCAGTATCCTGATCGAACCGTGTAGTTCCCAGATTTTGTATATGACCAGCTATACCCATCGCTCAGGTAATTCTTCGACGGTCGAATACTTAGAATCCATGGGATATCCTCCTCTACAAAAAGCTCCCTGAGGCGGTCCTCTTTCCATTTTTTTCGTCGACTCATCAATTAGGTCGTTTACGTAGAGGCGGGGGTCTCTCTCCTGGGATAAGCTCCTTGGGACCCGAGTTGGGGTGTCCGAGATCCAAGGTTCACTCAAAACTTTGGTAAGCATTCTTGAACCAATAGTCTTCCTTAGACCTGAGCAAAGTAATGGTTTTGCTGCCATGATGCTTCTCCATCCGTACGACGTTCGATTTGATTTCTGAACCTCTAAAGGGTTACTGCAATATTTGAAGTATCGACCTCTGAGGACCCTACTTAAAAGGGAGTTTGGGAATCTGATGAGGCGCCACAATTGTTTTGCCAAAAGTGCTAAATTAAACTCCTCAAAAGTTCTAAAACCCAAGCCTTCCAATGGATACCCCTATTGTCTGCCTTAGTGCTCCACTAGAACCATGCAATAGAGCTACTTAGTTTAGAACATATTACTTTTGGGAGTAGGAAGCATGACATCACATAGGTCAGGAGAGCTTGGGCTACTGACTTTATTAGAACCTCCTTCCCACCTTTGGAGAGAAACTTTGCTGACCAAGAATTAATTCTCGATTGTAGACGGTCTCTGACAAAGGCAAAAACTTCGGCTTTAGATCCGTGAATCTTTTCTGGAAGGCCGAGGTAAGTTCCCATGCCTCCTTCTTCATGGATTCCTAGCACCTCCTTTATCTTTGCTCTCCCAAGAGTGGGAATGTCGTTGCCAAACATCACAGACGATTTAGAGAAATTTATAAGTTGGCCTGAGGCTTCGCCATAATGGCGGATTATGTCAATGACCTCTTTTCCTTGGGCTTCATTAGCCTTACAGAAAAAGAGGTTGTCGTCCGGAAAAAGGAGATGGGAAGTTGAGGGGCTTGCTCGGGATATTTGGATACCCTGGATTTTCCCATACCATTCAACCTCGCGGAGTTACGCAATAAGGGCTTCAGTGCAGAGGATAAAAAGGTATGGGGAGATTGGGTCCCCCTGACGAATTCCGCGAGATGGGTTAATTTTCCCTTTGGGGACTCCGTTTAGAAGTATCTTATATGATACAGATGAGATGCAGAACATAATCTATTCTACCCATTTGGAGGAGAAACTCATCTTCAGCATAAGGGCTTCGAGGAACTTCCATTCTACCCGATCGTATGCTTTGCTCATATCTGTTTTAATGGCCATGAATTTTTTCCGGCAGCCTGGGTTAGATTTGAGCGCATGGAAGTTCTCTTGAGCGATAAGTATATTGTCAGTGATAAGTCTTCCCGCAACAAAGGCGAATTGTGTTTCCGATATTAGCTTCGGCAAGATCTTTTTTAGCCTAAGACTCAGGATCTTCGAAATCACTTTGTAACTAACATTACAAAGGCTGATGGGTCTGAACCCTGAAATCTCCCTCGGTCGATCCGATTTGGGTATGAGACAAATATTTGTCTCATTTAGCTCTTTCTCAAAGGAACCGTTAGTGTGGAAGAATTTTACTAACTTGATGAGATCCTTGTCGATGATATCCCAATGCGATTGATAAAATAATGTCGTCATAACATCCGGTCCCGGTGCTTTTTCTGAGCCAATAGAGAACAATGCTTTTTTATTTCCTCATTGGAGAATTCGCGAGTGAGGCTAACATTCATTGACTCTGAGACTGAAACGGGTATGTCCTTGAGAACTCTTTCGAAATCATTCGGATTTATTGAAGAAAAAAGCTCCTTGAAGTAGTCTTCAGTAATTTTCTCGATTTCGGCTCCATTATCAATCCATTCTCCATCCTGGTTGAGTAAACCAAGGATTCTGTTGCGAGCTCTTCTTTGTTTTGTCGTTGCGTGAAAAAACTTGGTATTCTTATCGCCTTCTCTTAACCAGTTGGCTCGACTTTTTTGCTTCCAGTAAATTTCCTCCTCCATGTAGGCAGTACCAAGTTTCTTTTTAAGCTCCAGGACGATTTCCCGGTCAATATTCTCGTCTGGTTGGGCTTTATCAATGGCATCTTGGAGATCAGTGATTTGTTTTTTCGAATTTGTTTTGGCCTCTTTTTTCCATGCGGAAATCTCCCGTCTGCACTCCTGAATTAACTTAGAGAAGCTCCCCGCCTCTCCATGTGGTGAGTGATTCCAGCCTTGTATGATGGCATCTTTTAGCCCTGGTTTACCCAACCAACGTTTATCAAATTTAAAATTCTTCCCAAAATTCTGGGGATAGTTTTGGACTGTCGTAAGGAGTGGTCTGTGGTCCGATCCCCACATTTTCAGGTATTCCACGTAGGTATGGGGGAAAATCTGATGCCAATCTTCGTTCCCCATTTTCTATCCAAACGACATTTAACCATTCCATTTTTACGACGCCCTGCTCACGACATTGGGTTTCCCCTGTAGGGGATATCTATAAATCCACAGCATTGGATCATATCACGGAATAAAAGGAAAAAAGCCTCTGATCTTCGTTTTCCGCCAATTTTTTCGTGGTTTCCGATAATTTCATTAAAGTCGCCTATGGTGAACCAAGCACCAAATCTATTAGTAGATATTCGGGTTAAACATTCCCAAACATCTCCTCGGCATTCAACCGCCGGATCTCCATACACAAAAGATAAAAAAAAAAAACACGATTGCCATCGATAATAGTTTCGATATCCAAAACACGATTGTTCATACAAAGTAATTGAACCGGATAATCGCTAGAAAAAAAATAAAGCAAGACCCCCGCTGAGGCCTTCAGGGTCAACAGTAATCAAGCTATCAAATCCCATGGAGATCTCTTAGTGTTTAAGAGGTTTTTGTGGATTTTTTTGGTCTTCATGGATTTGCGATTTATGTGGTTATGGCGGGTTTTGAGGTTTTAGCATTTTTGTGGATATAGGTGGTTTGTGGTTATAACGAATTTTGTAGTTTAGGGAGATTTTGCGATTTAGCGATTTTTGTGTTTTTGTGGTTATTACGGCTTGAAGATTTTTGTGGGTTTTTACGTTTTTGTGGTTTTTTCAATTCAGATGGTTTTAACGAATTTTGGTAGCTTTTTGCGGTTCTAACATATTTTATGATATTTTTCATATTTCGTAATTTTACTGTGTTTTTACATTTTGCTGGTTTTGCGGTTTTGGTTGTTTGGTGGTTTTTATGGTTTTTGCAGTTTTGGTTGTTTTTGAGGTTTTATGCGTTTTGGCAGATTTAGATGATTTTACAATTTTTGGTTTTGCGGTTTTGGAGATTTTTACGGTTTTGGTCCATTTTTTCCAGTTGTAGCGCTTGTGGCATTTTTTAATTTTTGGGTATTGGAATTTTGGAGATTTTTGGGGTTTTGACGATTTTAACGATTTTGGTAATTTTTAAATGATTTAAAATGTATTTGTATTAAACAAAAATATTTTTGGCAGATTTAGCATTTTCTGCGGATGTAGTTGTTTTAGCGATTTTTTTCGTTTTGGTGGTTTTTGCAGTTTTCTGCGTTTTGGATAGTTTTGTTTTTTTGGTAGTTTAAGTGGTTTTGGTGGATTTCTCGGTTCTCGCTCATTTAATGGTTTATGTTTGTTTCGCTGGATTTTGCGATTTTAACGTTTTTTGTAGATTTTGGTAATTTTGTGGTTATAACGGATTTTGCAGTTTCTGTGAATTTTGCGATTTAACGATTTTTGTGTTTTGTGGTTTTTATTGTTTGGCGATTTTTGTTGGTTTTTACTTTTTTTGGCGGTTTTTCCAATTCATATGGTTTTAGTTGATTTTGGTGGGTTTTGACGGATTTTGCGACCTTTATTGAATTTCGCAATTTTAAGGTCTTTTGTGTTTTGATGGTTTTTGCGGCTTTGGCTATTTTTGTGGTTTTTACGGTTTTGGCTGTTTTAGACGTTTTCCGCTTTTTAACGTCTTTTGAGATTTTGTTGATTTTTATAGTTTTAGTGGTTTTTGCACCTTTGGTAGTTTTTATAACTTTGACGGTTTTTTCAGTCGTAGCAGTTTTGGCATTTTTTTGTTTTTGTGGTCTTGAAATTTTGGAGGTTTTTTGCAGTTTTGACGATTTTAGTAAATTTTGATAATTTTTAAATGATTTAAAATATAGTTGTGTTAAACTAAAATCCTTCAGTATTCAAAGATGTTTTATTTTTTCGAATTTTGAGATGCAAAATTTGCTTCTAAACTATACTTTTTTAGTATCTTATTTTTACATTTTAATATCTCAAATATCTAGATGTTGCTATTGGATACAAATTTAAAATGGTCAAACGAACAAGACCTTAAATTGATTGGAAATGGATCATCTATCTTATTAAAACAAAAAAAAATGTTAATCCACTTGAAGTAGGTTACATTATTTATAGCCAAACGAATAGTACCACAATATTTATGTTCAGAAGGTATTTATTTCATAATAAGATAGATGTTTGGATAATTATGAGTTTATGATTGTCAAATAATTTGACAATATTATTTAAGAGTTAGGACATATTTCAATAACTTATTGGAGCATTTTAATACTATTTTTTCACATAATCATTTTTTTAAATTGTGAACCAACACTATTTAAAAATAATCATTTTTTATCAAAGTTTAAAATATATTTATTTTCAAATTTAAAATAAAACGATAATTTTAAAAATAATCATATTACAGTATTAATATTATCTAAATAAATTTTGTTTCAAGAATACCAAAAAAAACATAAAGTGATAAAATTTAACATAACTAATAAATTTATAAAAAAAAATAATTTGTATAAACTATCAAAGTTTAAATTTTGTCAAATATTGATTCCTTATACTGGAGCATTCTAAATGTAGAGGCTGAAGATGTAAAAGGAAATGTTTTCCAATAGATTTTGTGGTTTATTTGGAAAATGAGAAACGATAAGTTATATAATGGCAAAGATAGGCAAGCTCCGGAGATGCTACAAAATGCTCGAAGTGAGGCGCAAACTTGGAGGGAAGCCAATACGGTGGATATTATTCCTCGTCCGCCACCAATATCTTCTACTCCAACAGTCTAAGGTTTTATGTGTCAGATTGACGGATTCTGGAAATGTGATGTCCCATTATCGGATCTTGGATGGTTCTGAACCCAATATTCAGAAAATCAAAACATGATCAATAATAAATTAAATACAAAAACGTTAAAAAAAAATGTGCGCGGTTGCGCGGATCAAACTCTATAATTTTTCTTTACCCGTTTAGTTTCGTCCTATTCATACTACTTGTTAGTTACTTTCCTTTTATATTCTAGTTGTTGGCTAGTTGCTGACTAGTCTTATCAGAGACACCAAGACATCAATTTCTACGAACCAACGAGGAAGAAGGATGAGAAAACATCAGAGTTTATAGCTAGCGTTTCACTCTTTTCTGAGCATTTCTATTTTTTTCTTGAAGCTAATGGCGGAAAGGTTGTCACTGATTTTGCTCCTTGCTTCACATTTGTTCGGATTGGGTATGGCTTTTTTCATTCTGTAAATTGTAAATTGTTTTTTTCAACCCTAATCTTAAATTTGTTTGTTTACAATATAGTGTTGTCAGGGAGTACCTTAACCATAGAGAACAAATGCAACCACACAGTTTGGCCAGTTATCTACTCATGGAAATCGCAGCTTCCCACCACTGGTTTCACTCTCAGAACAGGAGAGATGCGTGCTCTACAAGCTCCATCTTCATGGTACGGTCTTATCTCAGGTAGGACACACTGCTCAAACGACTCAACTGGAAACTTCTCGTGCGCAACCGGAGACTGCAAATCCGGCAAAATCGAGTGTCCAGGCGGATACGGGTGGTCTAAGGTGACATATGTCTACTTCAGAATCGATTACGAAGGAATAAACAGCTACGTGATCAGCCTCGAGTACGGTTACAACCTTCCAGTAATGGTGGTCGCATCAGAGAGTAGCCAGACATGCATTAATGCGGTTTGTATGGTTGATTTGAACAAGACTTGTCCAGATGACCTAAAGGTATACGACGGGGGACATGATCAACCAGTCGCGTGCAGTAGCGCATGTCAAAAAACCAATACCCAAGAGAACTGCTGCACCCGTTACTTCAAATCAAAGCAAACTTGCAAGCCGACGATGTACTCACAGAACTTTGACCACGCTTGCCCATTGGCTTATAGTTACCCTCACAGCAACAATAACAGCACCTTCACCTGCACCAACTCGACTAACTTCGTCATCACGTTTTGCCCCTCTTCCATTCCCAACACCACCAGGTAAACCTTCAAACTATTGTTCTAAATCTAGCTTCTTTTTCTTAATAATCTTTTTCTAGTTAGATATCTTTTTATATAAATCTAAACGCGTTCGACGTGAACACGAAGGCAAATTGTAACTCACCAGATTTAAACATGTCTCACTGTTTAATTTAGAAATAGAAATTTATATAACTTTCCTATTATTGGTAATTTACTTCTCAAAAGAGATAAAATCACAAAAAAGAAAAATAGCTTATTAACAAATTAAATAAAATAAAAGCAGTATAATCATAAAAGAAAAGTTATAAAATAAAATAAAGTTTATTTTAAGTTTTAATTTTTGTACATCGATCTTAAATTTTTACATCCATGATCTTTATTCAATTCATTTTTATGTAATATGAAATATATAATTTATTTAAGGGCATTTCCTTCATTCAAAAATATTGTTATTCATAATTTTGCGGTGATTTAAGTCAATCTAAGAATATTTTATTTGTGATAAAAGTACAATAAATAAAAAACTAAACGTAGATTTTAATCTACAATTTATTTACACAAGCCCGCGGGTAATTTTAAATAGATTTTAATCTAAATATATGAACTATAATTATACATGTTATTAGTTTACACACTAAATATTTTATTTTTACTCGCGTATCATGCGAGTACTTATCTAGTTATAAATAAAAGAATAATTTCTTCCAATACAACCAAAAAGGTTTTGTGGACAATCTACCACACGTTTTCTAAAATCGATTAAAAATATTGAAATAGATTTTTTTTCTAAAAATACCACCACAAACTAAAATAGAAAAGTGGACGCCAATATTGAAATAGAATTTTTAAATGAGTTACTAAAGAAACCTCCACACCAATATAGCAACTAGTTCCTAGTTGTGAAAATCAAAACACGTTTAATATATCTCTATTCTAAAAATCTCTCCCTAAATCTATTATTGTTATGCAGATGCCTTAGGCGATAGTTGTCTAATTAGTTTTCTTCTACATCCGATTTTTCAAACATTATTACTACTTAATTTATATGATTGAGCTTTTAACTAAAATTGATTCATAAAATTAGACTAAAATATGTTATAATCATTTAAATTGTATAACTTAGTTAGTTTTGGTATAGAAAACATTCAAAAAATGTATAAATCAAAGTTATAAATTTATATATATTTATAAAAATCAATTAATTAAAAAATATCAAAATAATTCAAAGCTAGTCTCCGTTTAATCTCTAATTTTCTAATTAGGTGCTAAATTTAACCTTATCGCTCACCATTCCAAAATTTTTATTTGAGCGATAGAATTTAATTCACGCTTCAAATTAGTTCAATTTTCTTCAGGTGAAAGGCTTTTATTTAGTTTCCCATGCATTCATATAAGGGTACACATAATACTGATTAGGCTTGGGTATTCGAGTTGGTTCAAATCGGTTCAGGTTAGATAGTATGGATATCGGGTAGTTCGGGTAGCAGTGTTTAGAAACCATAAAACCTACACCATTTCATTTCAGTTCCGGTTGCGTAGTGATCGGTTCGGGTCGGTTCAAATAGTTTTATAAAGATTCGAAAAAGAATCGAGATTTTTGGATAGTGTTCGGTTCATAATATTATTCACTGAATTTTATCCGATCTAACTGAAACTTACCTTAAATATTTGAATCCTAAACACTCGATTCATTTTTATAAGTGTATTAGCAACAAAAAAAACATGATTTATATCATTTATCTTAACAAAAACAAGGTTTACAAGATTGTTTTCAAGTCCTAAACCTGTATTTTTTCTTGGTAACATGTACAAAAACCACAAAGAGCAAAAAAAAGCTTGGTAATGCCTATGTTGCTACTTGATTGTTCCAACATCCAACATGCCAAACCCAAACCTGCAAAGTGACAAAAGATAAGAGTCAGAAGACAACATAACAATAAAAGCAAACAAAACAAACACATAACTTAAAGAATGACTATGTTAGTATGTATTAAAGGCTGAAAGTCTGAAAAAATGAAGAGTGTAGACTAAAGAAAAGAATCACTTAAATAAAAAGATAGGCAATCTTAACTTATTTAGTTACCAATTTCATACTCGAACTCCAAACAAATAAAAAACATATAGTTATAATTGTAAATTGTGAACAAAAACATAAACAAAAAACATAGTACAAACATAAATACTAATGCCTTCTTCAAGTTTATCCTGCTCTTATATGAAGACAACATTTGTGCAATGTTTTCCATTGATTTTTCACTCAAGTGATGACCACTCTTCAGCCACTCTTCATTGAACATAAGGACGTCGATTTTGTAACGTGTTAGGCAACTCCTATGTGGGCTTAGATACGTCCACTGGTGCTAAAGCTGACTCAGATGTAACTGATGAAACATGCATTGCCAATATATCTTTAACAACTGTAGAAAAAATCGGAAACTTTGGCTATTAACCCTCCACCATGACAAAACATCATAATCTTTCCCTAAGGAATTGCCCTTCGGATTGCAAACACTTTCCCTCAAATAGACGTCAAACTAAGTGCTTGTATCATCAAACCCTTCTTCATTAACCATCGTTTGTAAACAGAATTCATCCTTTCATAGCCAATTAATCAACATCAACAAAAGAGCTCACCAGTGCCAATATCTTCAACTAAATTACCATACATTTGAAAGCTTTCTGATTGTGTCCCAATACTTCCAACCTAAGAATGAGAAGACGAAGTCCCTTGTTTAGTCTTTTTACCATACTCTTCAAAAAGACTTTTCAAAACATTAGAGACTGAAATGAGAAGATCTTTTGATTGCACACTACCCTTATCGTAAAGCAGATCAAATCAACAATTGCAAATTTCATTTACCCGTAGGACTAAAAACACTAGCAATGATCAGGAGCCTATTCTAATTTTTAGATCCATCTAAGTACTTGCCGGACTTGTCCCAAATCACATCAACTTTTTGGTGCAATTCCTCATCACTACTAATACTCAATGACATCAAATTCATTTTAACCGTATAAATCTGATCATAGCACTATGAGAGTTCACTGGAGCAGATGCAAAAACAAAAAGATTAAAGTTGTAAAATATGATTAGAAACTTAATCAATCTTTCTATCTTTTCCCAATCAGCACTCATAAATAGAGGAATATATTTGCCTAGTGGCTTCTGAGAAATTATATCTTATTATCTTATCTTATAAAATTTACAGTTGTCCACCATTTGTTATTTTATTGTGTTTATTAATTTATCAAAATTTTATTGTACGTCTATGTAATAACTAAAATATCTAATTATGTTTTTCCTGTACAGAAACTCAATAGCTCCATTATCAAGAGGAAAAGGTAAGTTTATATTTGTTTCCATCCTGTAAAATGTATGTAATATTTATGTTTATTTTGTTAATCATAATATGTGTTTGATACATCTGCAGAAAATTCTAAACGGAAGTTAATACCCATACTTGGTACTATCTTCACTCCAACCAAATCTATGTTTCTCATTCATGTACACAAATTTAAGTTTGTTTTTTCCTTTTAGGAGGCTCAGCAGCTTTAGTTGTGATAATTAGTGTTGTTACGATTGCAATAATGATGAGAGCAAAGAAAGCAAGAAGACAGAGATATTCGAACAACGAGAACATTGAAGCAGTTGTAATGTTGAAACGATATAACTATGAAAAGGTGAAGAAGATGACAAACTCGTTTGCTCATGTTCTAGGGAAAGGAGGATATGGAACAGTTTATAAAGGAAAATTACCCGATGCGAGTGCCCGAGATATTGCAGTAAAGATCTTGGATGAGTCGTCAAAGGGGAATGGAGAAGATTTCATCAATGAATTAGCCAGCATGAGTAGAGCATCTCATGTTAATATCGTTTCTCTGTTTGGATTTTGCTATGAAGGAAGCAAGAGAGCTGTAATTTATGAGTTCATGTCGAATGGATCCCTTGACAAGTTTATTTCCAAGGGTATGTCGATGAAGATGGATTGGAAAACTTTATACAACATTGCGGTAGGTGTTGCACGTGGGCTAGAGTACTTGCACAATAGTTGTGTATCCAAGATTGTGCATTTCGATATAAAGCCGCAAAATATTCTCATGGACGAAGGTTTATGCCCGAAGATTTCAGATTTTGGTCTTTCTAAGCTTTGCAAAACTAAAGAGAGTGTCATATCATTGTTAGACGTGAGAGGGACCATAGGGTACATTGCACCTGAAGTATTTTCCAAAAGGTATGGAGGAGTTTCGCATAAGTCAGATGTGTATAGTTACGGAATGGTGGTACTTGAGATGATTGGGGCAACAAACAAAGAGAAAGCTGAAACTTCTAGGTCTGATACAAGTACAATGTACTTTCCTGATTCGATCTACGAAGATCTTGAGAGGAATGAAGACATGAGACATTTAACAGATGATAAAAAGAAAGAAGAAGAAAAAGAAGAAGAGAAGATAATGAAGAAAATGACATTAGTGGGTTTGTGGTGTATTCAGACAAATCCATCTGATCGTCCACCGATGAGAAAAGTCGTTGAAATGTTAGAGGGAAGTCTAGAAGCTCTAGTGGTTCCACCTAAGCCTCTCTTGAATTTACATGCCGTAAAATTTTGGGAAACCATTGAAGATACTCGAGAGACTTCTAGTTTCTCGACACAAATCCTTTAAGAAAAAATTAAGAACTAGTTCTTTAAGATACTCATTCTTAAAATTTGTCTTCGAAATGTAATAATTGTTATTATATTTTTGGTGTGAAGATTTATTTATTTTAAATGTTCAACGGATGCTAGATTATTCAACATATTGCATAAAAAATCCTCTCTCCTCTCTCTTCGGCTCGTTAAAAAGCTAACCGAAAAAACTTTGATTGCCTCCGGTGGCTGGGGGCCTTAAAACGATTTCAGAGAGTTTTCTCTTACCTTTTCAATGCCTTTTCTTCTCACGTCTGGATCTACTTCTTCTCTTCCCGCTATGTTCATCGGCCCTGATAACGTCATCTGTCGTGGTCATCGTCTCTGATCTAGACAGATCTGATGCTCAAGGTTAGTAGTCGCGTTCCAGTACGACAAAGAGGAGCTGGAGAGGATGTAAAGAAAGAGGCTAGCTTTTGAATTTTTGGTGGTGAAGAAGCTGAAGATTTTACCGTAGGTGGTTGGCTTTATCACCATGTTGGTCGCACATGGACTCTCATATGAGTTTCACCTTTGCAAATTTGAGGAGCATGTGTTGTTTTTTGGAGTTCTCTCATTTGCCAATATGAATGGAGCACCAATGGTCTTGATCATTGGCGATCTAAGGCCTCCTCGCCTAGCCCAAAGTAAACTTTGATTCTCCATCGGCGTGCGCAGAGAGGCGTGGATTTATGATTTTTTGTATAGATCACAGGCTCCGTAGCTGAGATCTTAGATCCATTAGAGTTCCTACTAGAGAAGAAGCGTGCAAAAGCTGTTTTATTTCAGAGATTCAAATGGCTACTCGTTAGAAGAGCAATCTCAATGTGTTTTGGCGTATATTGTTTTTCACCAATGAGTTGACTTAGTTTTATCCGAGACATTCGTCTTTGGAAAATGTAAGAATTCTCTAGCGACATTTCCCTTCACTTTTAATCGGCGTTTTCTTTGGATTCCATTGATTCTCAAGTCTCGCGTTTAGTTTCAATATTGGAACATTTTTTTGTGTTTCTCAGCACAATACTTTTTATTCCCAACATCCTATTATGACTACTCTATGATTGGTGAATTAGGATAGCATTGGTATGTTTAGTTGTTTCTTTGTTGTTCGGGTTATGTATTAAGTCCATGATTTTGGTCTTGCATAGTTCTTAGCTCCCGCAAGCGATTCTGAAATCCAATCATGGATCATAACGGTTTTTTAGTGAATGAAGTTGTTAGAGTTCTCGTGGCTTCAATATAATGAGAACAATTTAATGAGATAATGAGAACAATTTATTGAAACAACAACATACCCCATTTCTTGTGCTTATTAAGGGAAGGAACTTAGTTTCTATCAAGTTTAGAATTTTGTCTCGATTTTGTGTTGTTTGTTTTTGTGTTTTGGTGTTTTCCTATCTTTAAAGTTTATCTTGGTTCCGGGGTTTTATCTTTTCGATTGTCGGTTTGTGGCTCTAGGATTATAGTTCAACCGCCGAATTTGTATCATTTCATGGTTAACTTTTTTCATCTAAAATTTCATTGAAAACCGATAAATGATACAAACCCGACGATTGCGTACAATCCCAAAGCCATAAGCTGGCGGTTTAACGAATACAACCCCAGAGCCATTGAGACATAAACGAAGAAAATAACAAATAGACTTAACACTAACGCTTAACCCAATCGACCCACAACCACAAAAATTGATTGTAGCTTGATAGGAAATCATCGTATTGCCTTAATAAGCAAAAGAATTGAAGGTCCGACTGTGTCTTGCCTTAATAAGTGAAAGAATTGAAGGTCTGATTGTGTCTCATTATATTGCTCCCAGTTTATTGAAGCCACGAGAGCACATATCCGCTCAATTCACTCAGAAACCGCTATGATCCAACATTGGATTTCAGAATATGCTTGCAGGGGCCAAAAACCTTTTCAAAACCATAATCAATCAAGCCGAAAACCAATACAAGAACTTAAAAAAACAAAAGGAACAACCACTAAAACAGAACAACCGAGAAGAGTGCTAAGGACCGTAGCTGCATCACCAAGAAAACTCAATATGTAACCGGAAGACATCACAAAAGCCCAGAGGACCCGAGGATAAGTTTCAAAAAGGGAAAAAGAACCGCTGACTACGAGCCTTTAACACCAGCGATAGATCTGAGCAGATCGAATCGGAGAGGATAATATCCAAGCAGATCTGAAAAAAAAGATCTACCGCCAACAAAACTAAAATCTGACTCAACCTCGCCCACAATCTAGAGAAGGCCGTAGAGATGCCATATCTGGATTAGAAGCACCTGAAAGGACCCAAACCCCAAGTTTCTCCAAAATACCCACAGTGCAAAGCATATCGAAACTGAGTCAGGAGAAGGAGAGATGAGCAAAAAACAAACAAAAGACAAGAAAGAGACCTCTCCACCGCCTGCGAAAATGCCTGACAAGGAGAGGACCGGCGACGATTTTAGGTTTTTGCAGAGAGAGAAAGCCTTTTTGGAAAGAATAGAGGTCTTTTTAGTTTCAGTTCATGGTTAACGTTTAATAAAATTTCAAATGACAAAAAAATGTTAGATTATTTAAAAAAAGAAAAATGTTTTCCAGTTACACCAACTATCAGGTAATATGGTGATTAACATCCCAAGTTTGGTATTATGTGAACCACATCACCACATATATAATATTTATGGCCACATATACGACCTAACATAAAATATGGTGAAAATTACAAAATTAGGTTTAATTGATATAAGCCTTTTTATCGGGGTCAAAAAGTAATTAATTAAATTTAAACCCGAATCCGACTTAAACTAACCCCGATCCAACATAAACTTCGCTTGACCCGTGTTCCACCACTATTTGTTTCCTTTTGCGATATTTTAGGGTTCATTGGAAAAAAATCGATTTCCGATTTTTGAAGAGATAGAGGGAGATGGAACAAGGGCAAGGGTCGAACAATGGCTGTAATCAAAGGGGCAAATCGAGTGAAGGTAAGGTGATGTGCTTCTGTGGGTTGCGGACAAAGATTTGTAAATCCTGGACCGACAATAACCCAGGTCGAAGGTTCTATAGGTGTGAACGTTTTCAAGGTAAGTGATTTTTGGGTCTTTATGTTGATTGATGTCAATACCTTTCTTCCTTTGTTAATTGATGTAAATTTTGATCTTTTTGTCAGAGAAGAGGAGAATGTAAAATTTTTAAATGGTTTGATAAGGAAGAAGCTTTCGGGTGGCAGAAGCAAGCATTGATTGAAGCTCGCGATGAGATTCGTGACAAGAACAGGATTATCGAGCATTTAAAGAGGACAATAGCGAAGCTTAAGTCTAATATGGAGGAAAAAATGAGGAAGAAGAGAACATCATTAATAAGTTTCTTAAGCTTTGAATTTTTTATGTTTAGTAGTAGAATAATGGAAACAAGGAGAATAAATATTGTAAATGTGTTTGATGCATTGTATTCGTATATAATGCAAGAATTATAAGAAATGTAAGTTTTGAACTTTGTAACTTATCTTTTGTTTATCTTTTGTTTGAACTTAGCATATTATATTTTGGTTAAATCTTGTGTCAACAAAAGAAGTTAAGTAAGTTCACTGCCTTTAAATTCAATCAAAATAGCCGATAAATTCACACATACAAGAGACATAGCAGATGGATATGTCAGAGTTACTATCCTAATTAAACATCCAAAGAAGTCGATTAATCATACATAAAGAGACATATCCTATATATGTTCTCTACAAAAAAGGCAGCCTTAGATCACTATTTTATTCAAAAAGAGACAGTTTGCAAATACTAAGTTATTGGTGGTGCAGTTGAAGATACATCTTCTACTTCTTGTTCCTCAACTTGAGCCTCCGTGTTGAGACGCCTACGCTTAGTCCTGCTTTCTTCAGACTGCAAAAGAAGAAAACAAATTAATGAAGACCAAAACAGAATGTATAAAACACTAATCAAAAGATTACCTCATGCGAACATCTTCTTGAGTTGTGGTTTGGTTCACCACACAGCCCACAATGTCGTATGCGACCTGCACGACTAACCTTTGTATGGTTCTTCTTTGGAGATTCATGGACTTCTTTGATCCTCGCTTTTCCCTTTGGTCTTCCAGGAGGACGTTTGTAAGGGGGTGCTTCAATGTGTTATGCACCAGATACCTTCCAAAATTTGGACCATTCACAGGCCCCAACCCATCTCTATACAGATCCTGCCATTTAGCTGTGAAGAACCACTCAAAAATGTAATCGTCAACCTCCATATCATTCTCTAATGGCAGACACATCATGACGACAAGGGATGCCAGTTAAATCTCACTTCCTACAAGCACAACTCCAATTAGGTAGGTTGACCTTGTATCCATTCCCGAACCAAAACAATCTCAAAGTCTCCTCCCATGCTAGATATGGAATAACAATGTTGAGCTTCATCACCATGCTTCTCAACCTCTTTTCTAGCCTGACGTGTGAAGATACCAGTCTCATTGTCAGCTATCTTGAACCTTTTTGCTATCCTCTGCATTGCATCTCTCCTTATCAACTCTAACATCTGCACAAAAGGTTTATTCCTAACAATCTTCAAAGTTCTATTGAAGGACTCTGTGAAGTTGTTATGCGTATCTGCACAACAAGACCAATCCTACAAAATGCCTTGCACCATGTATGTGGGTCTTTCTTCATTAGTTCCTCACAGGCCAATGGATCAAACTCTTTAAATATAGCTAGATTTGTCTCAAAGTCAGCCTCGTTATAGCTGCTTGCAACACGCTAAAATAGAGGCTTCAAGTTATCAGACTTGTGATCCTTCTTGAGGTTAGAGTAGATGTGTCTAGCACAAGCTCTATGTTCAACCCTAGGCAATACCACTGCAACTCCGTGAATCAAATCCCTATGCTAATCCGAGATCATGGTGACATTCTCTCCCAAACCTAGATCCAAATCTACTCTCAACCTACCAATAAACCATTCCCATGTGTCATTGGTCTCCGAAGAAACTACTGCCCATGCAACCGGGAATATCTGGTTGTTAGGGTCTCTACCTATGGATGTGAGTATCAATCCCTGCATGGAACTGCGCTTTAAGAAGGTCCCATCTAGCCTAATCACAGGTTTGTAGTTTTTCTTCCAAGCTTCACCCAATTTCTTGAAGCAGATGTACATGGTGATAAAAGTCTTGGCTCCATTGGGTTTAGTAGTTGTATGGATCTCCACAGTACTCACTAGATTGGAACTACAAGAGAAAAATAAAGAGAAAGAACACAACATTAAAAACAGATAACACAAAATAAAGAGAAAGAACACAACATTAAGAACACAACTTTAAAACAGAGGCAATTAATTACGTTAAGAGCCCAAGCTCATAGTCTCTTAATCTTGAAAAAAATACTCATTACACTCTGCTTGTAGCTTGTTGAGAGAAATACGCTTCGCTGACCTTGACTGCTCATCAAAGATAATAATGTTGAATTTCTTCCTAAATTCTTCTTTTATCTTCAGAGCACTCATTTCAGGTTCCTTCCTGATATGCTCTAACATAATTTCTGCAATTGCAGGGCTCTTGATAAGCTTGCATTTACCTGTAGGATGACATATATGTGTGTTTACATATACTTTCACCATCCACTTTTTTATAGGTTTCTCCATAGAGCAGTAGATGCGCCAGACACAACCTCTGCCATTGCATTTAGCCCCAATCATTGTCTTCTCCAATCTGTCATACACACCATTTCTCCTCGTCTTTTAGAATTTACTTTATTACTTACTTCTTGAATTCTTCTCCACTGAAGAATGTCTGCCTCAAGCTGAAAATAACATCTAGTTCACCCCTTCTCACCATTCTCTCTGCTTGTTCCTCTTCCTCATTCGAAGATTGTTAAGAATCTGGATAAACTTCATCTTCATCAAGTATCTCATCATCATAGTTTTCGTTGTTGAAGATTTCCAAATCCTCTTGGAACACCTTATCACCATCATCATCATTGTCAGATTCATCATTGTCTTTGCACTCATCTCCACTCTAGTCTTCCAATATCACCATTGCAAGTCGGGTCCTCTTCACTCTCATCAGCCTCAACTTCAGCTGCACCAACCTCTGTCTCATCAGCCACTTTATCAGCATCATTCAGCTATCTCTGACCATCATCTCTCTCTGTCCCAATAGCCTCTGTATCATAATCATTCTTCTGTCTCTCAGAATCATTTATCTCTGCCACAATAGCCTCTCTATCAGCATCATCTTTCTCACCCTCAATAGTCTCTATGAAAATGTCTATTTCCCCCATCCAACGACCAAATGCAGTTAGCCTCCTTTTATTTGCATCAATGTCCTCACACAGGGGCTTCCTGTCTTCTAATTCCTCATAATGTAGCTTGTACCACATCGTTCCGATATTCACCTTGTGAACCAGCTTCATAATGATATCTTCGAATATCGTTTCACCATCAAAGACCAATTCCTCTACAAACCATTCACGAAATTGAGTTTTCCATCTTGATCCTTGAATTGACCCGAGTGATGACATTTTACTTTCACCTGTAAAGAAACACTGTAAACACAAAAAACGGACAAAACTCTTAGCATACGAAGACATAAAAACATTAAAAACAAAAAATTTATCATAAGCATTACGTCGAACACCTTAAGTGCTATATTTTTCAAAGTCTCAAAAACAAGAAAAATTTTAAAATGATACATAACAACACTGTAAACAACCAAAAATGGAAAAAACTCTTACAATTCGAAGACATAAGAACACAAAAAAAGAAAAAAACTTCTCAGAAGCATTATGTCGAACACCTCAGGTGCTAAATTTTTCAAACTCTCTAAAACAAGAAAAATTTGTAAAACGATACATAAAACTAACGAAAATCGAGAGCTTCAGAGGTTTTGGTCATGCGAAATCAAAGAATTTCTCAAAACCCACATCCACAAACAAAAACCTTAAAATCGAATCGAGGGATTTCATAGTTGTTACGTCATTGTGAACCCTCGATGAATTACGTCTTCTCGTCGATGGAATCCTTCGAAATCACTCAATGGTTTCACTTTCTTTTTGACAAAATCCTAGAAATTGATTTGAGAATTTTTATTAACCATAGATTTTTTAGAACTTAGTCGTTTTGAAGAAGAGAAGAGAAGCATAAAACTATTTCTCTCTTTTACTTTTAGATTTTATTGGATCATGCCTGATAAATTCAATTACATTTTTGTTCGGCTTAAGCCCACTACAATTATTGTGGTGATTTCGGGTCATGCGAAGTTTATGTCGGGTCGGGGTTAGTTTAAGTCGGATTCGGGTTTAAATTTAATTAGTTACGTTTTTACCCCCGATAAAAAGGCTTAGGTCAACTAAACTTAATTTTTTAGTAAAAGACAAAAGTGGAAGCCCCTTAGTTCAGTGGTTGACCAATGGTTAATTAATGACCGTTCGTCATGTCAGCCGATGGAACGAAAAGATTTTTCCGATGAAGTAATTGTTTTTGTATTTGTTTCTCAAAATTTGTAGTAGCAAGAAGTCCCACGTGACTGTATTCTCCGTCACCGGTGAGTTCATTTCTTCCTCCCTTATTATCGTCGTAGCGGATCTTCTCGTTCGGCTGTGAGAGGATAGGGGAAGTTGGCCACATCATACCTCAACTATGTCAATATGTCGGATATATACCTGAAATATTCCAATGTGCTAAAATATACCCGATATAATGAAAAATTCAAATTTCATACCTAAACTATTGTTTTTATACAAATTCATACACGAAACGTAACTGTCTGTCAAGTTATGCATATGTGGCTGCCACGTATGAACCGTCGTCGTTTTGCATTTTATGATGTTTGTGCTAAAACATACCCGATGTAGTGAATATTTCAATTTTCATACCCAAACTATTGATTTTGTGTCAATTCATACCTTAATCGTAACAAAGTTATTTTTTCGTTAAATTCTATATACATGGTTGATAATAGCCTTTGAGCATTCAAATTTGGTTTTTCTTTTTTTCGAGTTTACAAGTTTTTGGGGTCGGAGATTTTAGTCTCGTCCGAGTACGTATAATTTTCTGATTGGACTGTTCGGTTACAACCGAGTTTGAATCATTTCAGCTATATCGTTTACTGAAATTCTAGCTAATAGAACAAAAGAATTATAATTTTTGTTCAATTCGATTATCCGAACTCGATTCAAACCAAAAACTGAAATACCATAAATATCAGTTATATTATATTTGAAACTAGGTGATCCATTCCCGCCGTGCGCGAGCTATGAATATATTTAGATATTTAATATAGTAATTAGCTTCTACAATTTTGTATATTATTTAAATATGTATTTAGGTAGATTGATGTGTTAGTAAATCTTGATAATTATAAAATATTGGTTTGTGCATTTTGTATGATAATATTTAATGTATTTCTTTTTGTCAACCACACATTAATTATGAGCTAGCATCCGAAGTAGGAAGCCAGATCGGAGGAGTTGTGTCTACAAAAAGAAAATCATGGAAAAAAGTATGAGATCCTCGCGCCAATTGATCTGCATAAGTGTTCTTTGTCCGCGGTATGTGCGTTAATGAGAAATCTGTGAAAGATCCACAAAGAAGCTTGAACTCTTGAAGTTCCGTATGTAGCGCTGGCCAATCCTGCGGATTTTGTACAATGCTAGTTAGCTCCGCGCAGTTTGTCTGGAAGAACTGGCAATCTATTCTGCGATTATGGATTTCCGACATTGCCCATAACAAAGCTTTCAACTCTGCATGTAGTGGTGAAAAACTTTGGCGTTGACATTTCGCTCCCATCAAGATTACCTTATTATCCTTATCTATGCAGATCCAGCCAATTCCTAAGGTAGGATCCGATTGTTTGCAAGAACCATCTATCCGACAAATTAAACCATCCGGACAGAATGATTCGGCAGGAAGACGCTCCTGATCCAAAGAGGGAGAAATTTGCGCTTCCTTCCAAGCTATAATATCTGTCTCTGCGGACCGTAATATCCCGTCCACATTCAATTGGACTCCTTGGAAAACCTTTTGATTTCTTGCTTTCCAGATTAACCATAGTAGCCAAGCAAAAAGATCAGATCGATCGCCTTCCCGATTTCTCAATGGATTTCGCCAAAAGAGATAATCCATATTTTTATATATTGAACCTGAAGGGAACACATCCATTCGTGTCCGGTCTCTATAGAGGTCCCAAATTTGCTCAATCGAGGCACACTCAAGAAAGATATGATTAATTGTTTCCTCAGCGGCTCCACAACTTTTGCATAATGTGTCACAACGTACTCCCCTAAGAGCTAGTTAAGTAGTTGCTGCCAAGCTTCCGGATAAAATTTGCCAAAGAAGATGTTTTATATTCATAGGACACCTTATTTTCCAAGTGTAAGCTTTCAGTGCTTCCAATCCTGGTCCCCAACCATTATTATTAATCTGAGTTATCTCCAAAGAGTTAAGGAGCTTATAGCCCGATTTGACCGTATATTTACCCGATTTAGTAAAATGCCAAACCACATCCTGGTCTTAATGCTTCCAATCCTGGTCCCCCAACCATTATTATTTAATGTATTTTATTTTATTTTATTGCCAACCAAACATTAATTAAATAAAGTCTCTCAAATTGGGCAACCAATTTGGAGAAGTTGAATCTACAAAGGAAAAAGCATGTTAGAAGGTACGTGATCCTCGCGCCAGACCATCTGCTAATGTGTTCACCGTCCGCAGTATAAATGATATCGAGAACTCTAGAAAGGAATCACGAAGTCGCTTGAGCTCCTGGCATTGTGTATAGAAAGCTGTCCAGTCGTCCAGGTTTTGACAAACGGTGATCAAATCTGCAAAATCCGTCTGGAAAAGCTGGCAATCAACTCGTCGGTCATGTAGTTCCGACATTGCCCATAGCAGAGCTTCCAACTCAGAATGAAGCGGTGATAAACTACGCCGTTGGCCTCTCGGCCCCATCAATATCACTGTCTGATTTGTATCTGAACAGTGCCAGCCAAGTCCAGAGGTGGGATCTGATTGCTTCCAGGATCCGTCTACCCTACAGATTAAACCAGTCGCAGCAGGGACTCCCACAGACCCTTCCTCCTCAGAACACGAAGCCACTTACGCTTCTTTCCATGCTATGAATTCGGTCTCTGCATTCCGCCGGACCTCATTTACATCCAACTGTACCCCCTGGAAAACTTTTTTATTTCTTGCTTTCCATACCGACCATAAGATCCATGGGAAGAGGTCAAACTGATCCTCATCATTTTTCCTCAACGGATTCCGCCAGAAAAGGTAGTCCATGTTTGTAAAGATTGAGGTTGACGGAAAGGCCGGCGTGTTGGCCGGATCAAGACAGTAATTCCAAATCAGTTTAATCGAGGCATACTCAAAGAAAACATGATTTATTGATTCCTCAGCAGAACCACACCGCTGACATAGTAAATCACACTGTATTCCACGGTGAACTAATTCGGTAGTGACCGATAAACTGCCTGTGAGCATCTGCCACAATAGATGTTGGATCTTCGTTGGGCATTTCAGCTTCCAGGTGTAAGCTTTCAACTCTTCTAAACCAGGACCCCAACAATTATTATTAATCCGATCTATTACCGACGAGTGTAAAAATTTGTAGCCTGACTTTACCGTATAATGTCCCGATTTTGTGTAATGTCAGACTAAGCCATCATAAGTAATATTGCGACTAGGCTGAATGCCTCAAATCAGTACTATGTCTTCCGGATTTAAAAATTCCTGCAGCAAAGGCAAATGCCAATCCCTCGTTGTGGGGTTTATCAATTGATAAACTTGTAACCTAGGGTACCATGAAGAACCCCTACCCCTAGCTGGTCGCGGATTAACATCCGGGATCCATGGATCATCCCAGACTGAGGTGTTTATGGTTGAGCCTATGCGTATCCTAACACCTCGCCTGAGGNCTTCCAACCGAAGGATGGTGAATGCGGTTTCTTCGCATTTAAGGGATGAACATTCCTAAAATATCTACCGCGTAAAACCCGGGCGACCAAAGAGTCCGGAAACTGAATTAACCTCCACAGTTGTTTAGCTAACAAGGCCGAGTTGAAATCCTCCAGACATTTGAAACCTAAGCCCCCGCTCTCTTTCGGGATACAGAGTTTATCCCATGCAAACCAATAAAGACCGCGGTTACATCCATTGGAACTCCACCAAAATTTTGAAATCGCGCTG
>OVAN01004944.1:0-24603 GCA_900406275.1 Anastatica hierochuntica | reverse complement strand
GACCGAAAAGACACTCCCACGCGACGCCGCTCCGGCAGACGCAAAGCGCGGGAGAAAACCTAACGACAAAGGGCACAACACCAACCGTCGCAGAGTGAACATGATCATGGGTGGAACCCAGTTCTTTCGCGACACTGTCTCATCAATAAAGGACTATCATCGCACGACCGAAATAAGCGCAAACTGGTCTACGCCACCCGGTGATTCCGAAAACAGAATGATCACCTTCGAGGAGTATGAAACTGTCGGACTTGACAAACCGCACAACGATCCACTCGTAATCGACCTCGTCATCAGGGACCTCGAGGTCGAAAGGATCCTCGTCGATACAGGTAGCACCGTCGACATCATCTTTCGTGATACCTTCAATAAGATGAACATCGCGTTGTCCGAAGTCAGACCGATACCGAAACCGCTCACGGGCTTTTCGGGCACGACGTCAATGACTATCGGGTTGATCAAACTTCCGGTGGTTGCAAAGGAAAGTCACAAAGATCGTCGACTTCGCCATCGTCGATCATCCCGCAATTTAAAACGTGATCATGGGAACACCGTGGATAAATTCCATGGAGGCAGTCCTGTCCACGTACCACCTGGGGATTAAGTTCCCGATGCCCTACGGAATCGACGTAATCTGGGGGTGCCAAAAACAGGCGTGACTTTGCTTCCTGGCCGAACATAGGCTGAGGCAAATCGCAGCTACACCCTTGGTCAATCTAAAGCGTGCAAAGCTAACTCAGCCAACAACTGAGGATGCTTCCTCAAAAGATGATCTAGGATAGTCAATGTAAGTAACGGCTAAGATCGAAGGAAACAAGCAGACCTCCGAGCCCAACACCTTAGATAACACAACACTCGCGGCGTCAAAGGAAACCGTCGATCCAACCATAGTCCCCAAGACTGAAATGGCCGACGCAACTCCGCCAAGCGAGTAGTCAATCCTAATGACACACTGAACTACGAGACGTCTTGATCCTCTAAGGAGTTACGTAGGCAGCTCCTCGCAAGAGGATTTTAGCTATCCCCTTCCTTTAAAAGGTGGGTGTACGTATACTCGTATACTCCCACATTTTAGAATGTCCAGTTTGCACTCGATATTTCTGAAACTTTTTCGGTAATAAGAAAACGAACTCTCTCGATAATAAGAAAACGCAGTACGATTTCCAAGAGATCTCGCAATACTCTTTTATCGTAAAAACACTTCATATCGCAAACAATTTCGCGGCAACCATAGCAATCCACGATTCGCTAGAAACGCCCATGTAACATCGTATAATCCGGAAACAAAAATCATGCGATGAAACCGTATCCATCTAAGCGTGTCTTGACTAAAATATGCTCCCTAACATATCGCACTACTAAACGGAAAGATTTTCGGAAAGGAGCGAGACGTTGCAAATTTCTACAAAGCATAATTCCAAACTCGACCAAAAACAGTCTGACTGCGACTATAAATTGCGAACAAGCACTCGCTCTCACACCATACTCTTCGCTGGCCCCGACGAGTACTTAAGTCGTCTTAAAAAAACACACCTGACCTTTCTCGAATTGGTCCTCGAACATCCGACTAGGATAATAGCGCACTATAAAAGAAATCCAAAATTTTGGTCAGCACTTCCAGATGACTTAAAAATTGTCTGTAGAGAGATGCTCGATTCCGACCAGATGAGTCTTATAAGCCGAGAACATATCTCAGACTCTAAATCGGTACGAAATCAGGTTGAAATCGCGACGGGATACGTAAGCCGAATTAGTCACCGCACCTCCTAAAACTGAGAGTAAACCTAGGTCTTGCCATAAACCCAGCACAATGGTCTCTAACATCTCTAGGCATGATATCTAACCGATACGAGAATCTTAAACCATGTCTCTTCGTTCCTATCAAAACGCTCGCAAAACTCTACGGAATTTTGCAACGTCTTAAAACGAGCAACGCATAGGACGATCAATTAAAAGACTTAGATTCGAGATTACAACTCGTATTCTTTCCTCCGCACCAACGCAAGAACAAAAACTTGTACCCTTCCATATACTGAATCTCTTCGTTTATTAATGGAAGCCGCCAAAGCAGCAAGGATCCTCGGCCACAGACGGTCAGACCCGTCAATCTTGAAAAATGCCACATACGACCAAAACACAAATAAACGAACCCCGTCTACTGTCGTTCCCAGGGAGCATGAGAACCGGTGGTCAGAAGTCCTTAATTGCTATTTNGTTTATTAATGGAAGCCGCCAAAGCAGCAAGGATCCTCGGCCACAGACGGTCAGACCCGTCAATCTTGAAAAATGCCACATACGACCAAAACACAAATAAACGAACCCCGTCTACTGTCGTTCCCAGGGAGCATGAGAACCGGTGGTCAGAAGTCCTTAATTGCTATTTGAATGCGAGCATTGATCGACCTCATCACCCTCGCATCGAACTGGATAAACCACTTCCTCCAAGTTCGGGGAAACGGGAATCGGGTCCCAATGGCCTTGGATCCTCTCTTCGATTGAGGGGACCAAAGACTCGACGTTCGCACACCTATCCTTCCGGGCTTCCGCCTTCCTCATTTCGGTCCCGTAAGAATAGCCCGGTTGCGTGGTCGAGAGAAAGGCACCAACTGAGTCGTGACACTCGCGGAACTCCCCATGCAATAGATATGCACGTTGATATTTGGCGAAGTCAACCGCGAACTATCGTGAACGCTTCTCATCGATCAATGTAGCTTCAGGCTTCCCATCTCTAAATGCACGGCGAATCCGCGACGTGCGATGCTGTGACCATTCTTCTTCATGGAAAGGAGCTGTTGCAATCTGTGCCTTCAGGCGAGCGTTCTCCTCTGCGAGTTCCTCCTCCCTGAGCTCGACAGCCCTTGCTTCCGAAATCTTGGCCTTTAGAGCCTCATCCATTTTGCGAAGTCCCTACAAAAAACCTCGGAAAGGTCAAATCACACGAACAAACGAAACCGCTTCAAAGGATAGCGAAACTGACCTCCACGCCCTAACCCAAGGCTTCCTCCTAGTACGTCGATCCCATGACTCCCCCTTCGGCCGCGGTCTGGAAGCACGGTGCGTCAAACGCGGGGAAGTTGTCGAAATTGGGCATTCCCCCGAAGGACGGCAACAGATTTCCACTCGTGCCAGCTCCGTCCCCACCGAAGAAGTCATTAGGAAATTCTCACTCATTTCCGGCAACGCTCTCCCCGTCGTTGGGCACTCTGACGCTCCTCGAGGACCTTCTCCTCTCTCCGGATCCACCGTTGGATGTCTCAACGCTCATTCGGGACATTCTCCTCTCTCTGGATCCACCGCTAGATGTTTCAGCGCTCATTCGGGATCTTCTTCTGTCTCCGGACCCATTTTTGGACGTTTCAACGCTCCCTCGGGATCTTCTCCTCTCCCTAGCAGGAGGCATCTCGCATATGAGAGAGTCCACTGTGTCCCGTTCTAACTCCTCCGCAGCGCGAGTGTGAGCTCGAGCCTTATAATGCTCAACAGCATTACAGACCCGTTGCGGAGAAAAGTAACCCCATTAGGACGGACCGCTTCGTAGGAAATTCCTAACTTCGGTCAAATCGTCCGGTTTCGAGAAAGGGGCGTTGGCAACTGCTAAATGAGAGGGCAACAAGTTATCGACCGAACACAGAATAGAAAATCATAACGACCAAGAGCGATACCTAGGGAACCCCAGTCGCATCTGAAGTTGGAAACAAACTCGCCCTCTGCGGACGAGCTGTCAAGACGAACGAAGGGTGTACCGTAACGGAAACCCTGTTTCCACCGCAGAAGACATGCCCAGAAGGTAATTCGCGTTCAATGCCATCCCGCGTTCGTAACCCAAGACTAAGAGGCCGGCGAGGTATTGAAGGCCACCGGGGTGAAGCTGGCTAATCGAGATACCGAGTTGCTCAACGAACTTTACTATGGCCCCCGAGATGGGAAACAATAATCGGCAATGCATCAGGTATGCTTCGTAGCACGTAAAAAAGCCGTCACGCAGAGAATCTTCCGTTTCTCCTTGCTTCGGCACCTTGAACTCAACATCCACCAGGACTTGGTAAAAACACCGAATCGAGTCGTGAAATTCCACGCGACAATTGCTCGACCCGTGAGCCTTCTTCTTAAGGCGAGGTCTCTTTAGAACCCACGAATCCGCCAACGGAGCTTTTGCTCGACGCGTCGCTTCCCAGAAGCTTTGAATTTTGTCAGCATTGGTCGAATGCCGCAAGAATTCCACCTACGGCGTAGAATCACTTTCCGAAAGCTTTACGCTTCCGGGGGAGAAGGTCGACGGTAAAACGTTCGCAGAAACTCGGGCCACTGGAGTAATGAAGAGGAGATGGAGAAGATGAGAAAATTTCAACCTTATGAGGTTTTCTTTGAATGTGCAAGTGAAGATTATGGAAACTAACTTCACTTACTTATAGAAAAGAAGATTTACTATTAATCTTTGTAGTTTTTAGCCATCGATTTCGCCTAACTTCGTGAAAACACTTTCAAGTTTGCAAGAACAACGGTTCTCGCAAACTAGGGGGCTAACTGTTGGGGTCAAAAATGGTCACGAAAAAATTGACGCTTAAAAAGGACTACGGAGACGTTTATTCCTCCTACGGAAACAAGAATCGCAAGAATGTCCTCAAGCATCGAGAGTCTTATCATCCTTGTCGTCTCTTCTCGAACATGCTTCAAGACTACGAGTATAGTTAATCATGACCGATCTCACACTAAGATTGTCCGTCCGAAAACAACTAAAGCACCCGAATGCTAAAGTTAACGTCCACGATCTACGGATAACTCTCAGAAGACCACACGATACGAACTTCGGAACGATACAAAACATCCGTGGTCATCGGAAAACCGCATCATTTCAGAAGAACATCTGGGCACCAATTGACGTCTAAGACCGGAGCACGATCTTGGCACCAATTGGCGCCAAGACCATGCTCCGGTGTTTGCGCCAATTGACGTCAAGACAGATAGCCTGTCTTGGCGACAATTGGCGTCAAGACCAATGCACAGTCCTGACGTCCATCAGCGCTAAGACACGGACAACGCTTGGTTGTTACTCGTGGACCAAAGCACGTCCTATCCAATCATCATCTCCTTTGAATCGTCATTTGATCATCTCTCATTTCGTCTCGATTGGAATTCCCGTCAAACCCTCGTCATGACAATCGTGAGGATTCATCTTTTCCGTAGGATTTTGTATCGATCGTATAAAACGATGACGGTTAACTTGAGCACCGGAAGAATTTAAACTGTATGATTGATCCTATCATTCCACGAAACTATAATTATGAAGCCATATGAATATTGACTTCTCCGAAAGGAATAGTAAAATTCACTTAGCCGCGAAACGGCCCGAAAGGGCCCAAACCGCGATGATAAGTCCACTTACGATTCAAGACGAGAATTGGCCCATTTGCAATGACGGTTTAGTTAGGGTTTCGCGACTAAAGTCAAAGTCGAAAGGATAAGGAAAGATCTGGAAAAAGGATATATGTGAGTCAAGAAAAAGGAATATTTCCACGAACGGATAAGCACGAATCGAGGACGGAAAAGGAAACTAGCCAAGCCCACGAAGATCTGTATAAAGGGTGCAAGGATTATGGTTGAAGGAGGACTCCTCGTTATTGCAAAACACTTAGAAAAAACTAGGGTTTCTTATCTCTGTATTCGTTAGCGAGCTGCGTCTCAACTAGGTAACAAGTCTACGCTGTAGTTATAGGGATTCTTCGCCAGCAGATCTTGCGGCCACGGCTTAAACACCGGTTGCTCACGCTCAGACCACGAATTCTAATAAGATCCCTCTTTACTTTCTTCGTTAACTGTGTTTGACGAGTTGTTCTTCGTTTACTTTCATATTGTTCTTCGTTTACGATTCTGTTTAGATCTACGATTTACTTTCGTATTCGTATTATTCTTCGCTTGCGTTTTACTTATCCGAATTCTGTTACTTTATCATTGTTATATCCATCTCGCTTCGCAATCTGTCTCGTAGTGATTCCATCCTGTTACATCTTCGTTTCATAGTTTGAATCTTATTTACTTCAATATCGCAGTCTGTTTTCGTATCTAATTTACTCACGATTTCCATCTTATTGTCTTTGCAGTTTAGTTTCGTAATCTTAACTCAAATTCTCGAATCCATCGACTGATCTCGTCGCTTTTTTGCCAGAGAGAATTCATGAACCACATAACATTGACAGTGTCAATTTCGGTTCCCACATACGTTAATGATGTTCACATATGAAGCTGGTTTGTGAATCGATCTATAGTGGTATGCATTCAAAAAGCTTGACTTATCGCTCGATCTAGTATTTGATGAGTCTTTCTAAATAGGCTTCAAAATTAGACCGACTTAGAATCTATGAACAATCAGTCTTGATGAATTAATGCATGTTTACTCATTACAAGGCTGTCCAAAAGACTATGTTCCTTGGTGTTTAGATATATAATCCCGAACCTCGAAAGTGGAGAGGATCTACATTAGTGACTGTGTTCTAGACCTAAATATTATGCCCCTAGTCGACTTTTAACTCTTGCTTGTTTACTTTAACTTTCTGCTGTTTGATGCATATCTTTTCACTGTTCTATCCTCTCTAAATTACCATATAAAGTAAGTTAATTTGTATTCATAAAACCATAAAAACAAAATAAAAGAAAGTGTTAACACCCTTGCATATGTTGTTCTTAGCTTAGTCGAAAATCATATAAGTTCTAAGGGTGACTGCTAGTCAATGTGGATTCGGTCCCTAAATGTTATTGCGGATGTTGTACACTTGCAGCTAGGTTTTTAGTTGGAGTAAAACTTGACCCCACATCAAGCTCTTGGTATTGTTGCCGGGGACTAGTTATATTTACATAAGGATTTATATCTATGATTATGTTAAGGAAAATGATGTGTACATAATTTATCGCATATTTAACATCATTTAGTATGTATTTTAGTTGCATTTAGGGTGTACATAATGCATTTTAGTTTCAAAATTCATATAGTTTCATAATTGAGTCTAGTTTAGGATTATTCGCATTTTGCATGCATTTCTTTGCATTTTGTAGGGAATGGATCTTGACAAGAAAGAGAGGACTTTGAAACTTCATTCTTGGTGGAAATGAAGTGAACAACAAGCATTAATCAAGGAAAAATGAAGAAGAATCAAATGAAACAAAAGGAAATGAAGATGAATCAAAAGGGGATGAAGAAGGATCAAATTGGAGTCAAAGATGTGTGTGGAGCCATGAAGATTGGATTTTGATTCAAAGATTTATGAAAAGAAGCCAAGAAGAGAAGAGTCATTTGGAATCAACATATGGTAGGCCTTGCAAAGAGGAAGTATATGAAAATGATACGTCATTATGATGGCAATTGAAAGAAAAAGAAGAAGAAGATGCCCAACGTGAGCCAGCATTGACCCAGAGGTCGATGCTAGCCCACTTTGGGTCGATTCCAGCCACAGTTGAGGTTCTGCTTCCCAAGGTGAGCCAGCATCGACTCAGGGATCGATGATAGCCTCCCTTGGGTCAATGCCAGGCCACTTTGACATTATTTAATGATTCTAGGGCACCCTCTCACCTCCCTTTTAGTATAAATACATCCTCTAAGCCTCCAAGAACATTTGTGCTATCTAAGCTTGTGTTTTTTGAGTGTTCTTGTGCTTCAAAGAGTGATTTTAAGATTTGTAAACACTTTTTTGCTTAAATCTCTTTAAATCCTTTATGTGTTTGTCTTCACTTTAATCTATTGTTCTTCTTTATTCTTCATCTCTTTTCTCCCTTTCTCTAAGATTTTTTATTTCTCACAAAGTTGGGATTTTTCTTGGATCTTCTTGTGTTTCTTTGCATTTAATCATCTCATTTTTTCTCTTCTCATCTCTTCTCACTTTCTTCTCACTTCAAACATGGATTCTCAAGAAGCTTGTGATACTTCTTTGATTTCCATATGTCTTAGTGAGTAGAGAAAATTAGATCTTGAGATATGGAAGTTTAAGTATAGATCTAAGATTGTAATGGGTATTAGAATTGATCTTGGAATAGATTCCTACAAGATCTAGTTTAGTTCTTCAAAAATTACATGCTTGCTCATTGACGCCTATAAAGTGTTCGATGAAATGCCTGAGAGAACTAGATCTATGTCTTTCACTTGGGCCCATGAAAGAGGATGTTACCTAGGTGCTAGATGGCTAGAAGGGCTTGAGAAATACTATCACTTACATCTTTAGATAGGCAACAAACGATAGTTGAGCCTTGTAATGTGTATGGGCAAATAGATCTCCGTCACGAGAGTGGGTTGATCGAAAAAAGAGGAATCCTTGGTCTAGGAATAACTTTCATCATCTAATAAAATTTAGAGAAATCCATTTTCATTCTTGGATTTAACTCTAAACAATCTCCATGTCTCAAGATCGATTTCTTCCTTCTTGAATCTTGCATTGTTTGTCTCTATAGTAATTTTGAAGAAATCGTCTCCAAACAAATAAACCAGATCCAGTGTTATACGACATAAAGAAATTTAGGGCATTTTCAATGGTGGGGTTCTCTGTTTTGCCTCTATAGTAATTTTGAAGAAATCGTCTCCAAACAAATAAACCAATAAGACGATAAAATAAAACTGACCATTAAAGTAGCAAGAAAAACCGACTACTGTCAACATGTGTTCAACAATGCATACTCAAAAAAGAATTGCGCAGCCATTTACATCCAGAGCAGTCGGACAACGACCATCGATGTACTATACGCTAAAATAAAATAACCACTAAATTACACATGAAAGAGAACATGCTTTTAACAAGAATTTGTGTAGCCATTTACATCTAAGGAAGTCAGACTACGATCGTCGATATACTTCAAGAAGACGATGAAATAAAACTAACCACTAAAGTAGACAGGAAACGGAAGCTGCTCTTAACCCTTCTTCAACGATGCAAACTCTAAATGAATCTGCGAAGCAATTTATGTCTAGGGCAGTCGGATTGCGTCAACCAATATACTTCAAGCCTGCATTGAAATAAACTCACCATTAAAGCAAACAGAAAACGAGAGCTGCTCTTAACCTATCTACCTTTAGAGCAGTCGGAATACGACCACCAAGGTGCTTCAAGAATACTATGAAATAAAACTGACCACTTAAGCTGCCAAGAAATAGAAGTTGCTCTTAACATGTCTTCACTGATGCATACTCTAAAAAGAATCTATATAGCCATTTAGGTCTAGGGAAGTCGGATTGCAACCACCGATATATATCAAGAAGACGATAAAATAAAACTAACCACTAGGGTAGATTGACCACTAAAGTAAACAGGAAACAAAAACTGCTCTTAACTTGTTTTCAGCGATGCAGACTCTAAAAAGATTATGGGTAGCCTTTTACGTGTAGAGCAGTCGAACTGCAACCATTAATGTACCTCAAGATGACGATTAAATAAAATTGTCCGCTAAAGCATATCGAAGATAAAAGCTACTCTTAACCTCCCTTCAGCTACACAGACTCTAAAAAGATTTTGCGTAACCTTTTATATCTAGGGTCGTCGGACTGCAACCATCAATATACTTCAAGAAGATGATGAAATAAAATTATCCACTAAAGCATATAGAAAACATAAGCTGCTCTTAATCTGTCTTCAAGAATGCATATGGTAAAAAGATTATGTGTGGCCTTTTACATCTTGGTCGGTTAGACTTAAACCATTGATATACTTTAAGAAGATGGTAAAATAAAACTTCCTACGAAAGCAGACAAAAACCAGAAGCATCTCTTAGCATGTCATCAGCGATGCAAACCCTAAAAGAAACTTGACTTACCATTTACCTCTAGGGCAGTCGGATTGCCACAGTTGATATACTTCAAGCAAACGCTGAAATATACTAACTAATAAAGCAGACATAAAATAACCTGTCATCAGAGACGCAAAATCTAAAAGGAATATGTATCACCAGTTACCTCTAGGGTAATCAGACTTTCATGCCAAAGCAGACTTCAAGTAGACACTCCTCGAAAAATTTCATCAACGACGCAGTTTCCAAGTCTGTAGTATTTATTTATTTATATACATGATATGAAAAGGATATTATGAATCGCATACAGTACACTTTTAATTTTTTTATTTGCAAAAGGGTGAATTTTATTACAGTAAAAAATAACATGTGTACATAATTAGTAACAAAAACACAAGAAACTCAATCTATTGAACATGTACAAAGCTACGTAACACAACATTGTAACAATAAATTAAAAAATGGCAGACATACTGCCAACGGTGATATACTTCATGCAGACAATGGAGAAAAAAATGTCACCTAACGCAAAGAGAAAACAAGAGATGCTCTTGACTTGTCATCATTCCGGCAACATCGACCACTACCCAACGACATACTTATCTATCAAGCTTCGCGCCTCTTCTTCAAGATTGGAATTATCTGTCTTGTACATGTTTGCTATCTCCGGCATAACATAATTATCTAGGTTGGGGTCGATAAGCTTTCACAAATCGCCAACAGAATCTAATTCTATAAACATACTTGTACCATTAACAAACGAAATTGTCTGAAACACATTTGCAATCATAACTATGTGGAACGGTGAGATATGGTAAAACCAGGAGAGCTTCGATTTGGTCTTAGGGGTTAGGACATCGATGTAAGTGCCTTCAGATTCATGAGAATCTCCATCTTAGCTCTCGAGAATCTCCCTTACGTTAATAAAGAGATGGAAAACTTATTTTCTCTAATAGCTCGGAGGTTAAGTGATGGAAAACTTATTTTCTCAGCCATTTACAATGGTTTTCGGTTTTGAAGCCGAACTCAATTGACAGTTATCAACAGTTGTCGACTACTTTTCTCAAGCTTTATTCGATGTTCATCAAACAGTGAGCTTTAGAGGCCGACCTTTAGACACTATTTCAAGAACCAAAAGAGCCACTCAGGAAATTTATTGAACGCTTCAAAAAGGTGGCATCTAGGATCGCTATATCCGATGAGACGGCCCTTGCGGCACTCGGCAATGTCCTCTGGTATGAGTCGAACTTCAGGGATGATCTGAATATCAACAAACTCTAAACACTAGAAGACGCTCTTCACCGAGCATCACTATTTATCGAGGTCAAAGAAGAAAAGCTAGCCATGAACAAAAAGCATTCCTCGTAAAAGCAACAAACCTCAAAAGAAAAGGAGAAGGAAAAGGCAAAGGATGAATATGTTGAACCTCGACAACAATATGATTAAGAATATGCCAACAAGAAAGCACGAGGAGATCACAGAAAAAGGCCTCAAATTATTATATGTCTCAGCCAAAATCAAAAGAATTTCCATGGAACAAGATGATTCGCGGGCAAGAACGAGATTCCAAGAAATATTGTCGGTATGATAACCAACCTGGTCATGCTACCGAGGAGTGCCGCCATCTTACAAAACTCATGGTGACAAAATTCCATAAAGGGGAAATTGATGTGCCTGCAAGAGAGGGTAATACCGAGGAAAAAAGGAATGATAGAGAGGTTTTGAGCAAGTGATGTGTTCATAATTTAACGCGTATTTAGCGTGATTTAGTATGTGTTTTAGTTGCATTTAGATTGTATATAAGGCATTTAGGTGTTAGAATTCATAAAGTTTCTAAGTTGAGTCTAGTTTCGGATTTTGTCTTCGCATTGCATTCTTTTGCATTTGTAGGTACAACCTTTTGATTAGCAAGTTGAGAGTTTGGAATGATGGATTCTTGATGCTTAAATTGTGAAGAAACAAAGAGAATCAAGAGCCGAATGAAAGTGTAGAAGAGAGTATATGCAAATAATACGCCATTCTGACGGCAATTGAAAGAACAAGAAGAAGAAGTTATCAAGGAGACCTGACATCGACCCCTGGCTCACCTTAGGTCAATGCTGCATCACCTTGGCAGCTTTCTGCCCAAAACAACGCAGCATCAACCCAGAGGTCGATGCCAGGCTACCTTGAGTCGATGCTGTGTAGCATTGACGTGTTTTAAGGCTTTTAGGGCACCGTCTCTCCCCTCTTTTAGTATAAATACATCCTCTTAGCCACCAAGAAAAATTGGACTACCTAAGCTTGGGTTTTTTGTGTGTTCTTCATGTTTCTAAGATTGATTTAAAGATTTGTAAACACTTTTGTGCTTAAATCTCTTTAAATCATTTTTGTGTTTGTCTTCTCTTTAATCTCTTGTTCTTCTTTGTTCTTCATCTCTTTTCTCCCTTTCTCCAAGATTCTTTCTTTCTCACAAAACTGGAATTTTTCTTGGACCTTCTTGTGTTTCTTTGCTTTTAATCATCTCATCTCTTCTCTCCTCATCTCTTCTCACTTTCTTCTCACTTCAAGCATGGATTCTCAAGAAACTTGTGACACTTCTTTGATTTCCTGTGGTCTTAGTGAGTAGAGAACATTAGATCTTGATATCTGGTAGTTTAAGGTTAGATCTAAGATTGTCAAGGGTATTATACTAGATCTTGGCATAGATTCCTACTAGTTCTAGTTTACATCTTCAAAAGTTACATGCTTTCTCATTGACGCCTAGAAAGTGTTCGATGAAATGCCTGAGACAACTAGATCTATATTTTTCACCTTCAGCTATGAGAGTAGTTTTCCCAAAGGGACACCAAGGTGTTAAATGGCTAAAAGGGTTTGAGACTCACTCTCACATACATGTTTAGATAGGCAACAAACGAGAGTTGAGCCTTGTATTATGTATAGGTTAATAGATCTCCGTCACGAGAGTGGGTTGATCGATTATAAAGGGATCCTTGGTCTAGGAATAACTTCGATCATCTAATAAAGTTTAGGGAAATCCAATTGCATTCTTGGATTTAACTCTAAACAATCTCCATATCTCAAGATCGATTTCTTCTATCTTGAATCTTGCATTGTTTGTCTTGGTTTTGTAAATTAGCTACTTGCTTTAACCTTGTACATCTTGCTTGGTTCATTTGTTGCTTTATGTTAGTGTGTTTAGGTTGTGTTTGCATCTAGGTTTGTAGTTTAAGTATCAACCGTCACCTCTCTCCCTATTTACTTAGCTTAGGAGATATTGTATAATCCTAGTGTTTGAGTCTCTAGTTCTCGTGGGTTCGACCCTAAAATACTACTATCGACATAGCCGTATACTTGAGGTTAGTGAGGATTTTTAGTGATTGAGGCTTATAAATTTAAAACTTGAAATTAAGTTAATCACTAGCGAAATTTAGCCCTCATCAAGTTTTTGGCGCTGTTGTCGGGGAACTAAGTAGATTCTCATTAGGAATTCAATTTTTCCTTGGACTAAGCTTTCTTTTTATGTCTTGTTTCTTTTTTGTTTGATTACTAACTTTCTTTTGAGTGTTTGTTCTTTTTGCAAGGTTCAACACAAGAAAGAAAGAAGATGACCTTCGACATGAATTCAATTTTGAAGGCTATGTTGGAAGAACAAGAAAGAGAGATAACTTGGAGTCCCACAAGCTATCAAGGAGCATATAAGACATCCACTTCACAAGAGTATTGTCCTTATGGAAAACAAGCTCAAGAGGACAATCAATGGTACCAGTCTCTCCAATGTTTCCCTTTGTCCAAAGAAGAGGAGAACCATAATTTGCTAAGGAAATTTATGGAAAATGAAGAAAGGGAAAGTTTGAGAGAGAGAAGATGTTTGATGAGCTTCGTATGAAGATAGATGTTTTGCACCAAGGTCTTGGCATGGATAATATTGGAGCACACATGGTGTCAACCGAGACTAATCTTACTGAAGGGATCGAAGTCAAAGGAAGAAGATGCATTACTTCTTATAAAACCAATAAGGAGCCAGCTTCCATAGCTATTGGAGAAGGTTTTGTAGAAGGATATGAAGGCTTGGACAACTTCCTTAAAGAAGCCAATGAGTCCATGAAAGAGCTTGAGTCACTCATTAGAAAGGCATCAATTGACAAATGGTGTCAAAGAATATGGAGAAGAAACCGAGACCATGCCTATAATGAGTAACTCACTAACAAGAATCAAGGAGGACATTGGTGACTATTGGAAATCCAGAGAAGAGCCTTGTGAAGATTTCTCACTCGTTGATTGTGAAGGAAATGAGGAAAACTCCATCATCATGAAAACGGTTTCAAGCAAAGAGGAAACAACAGTAGAAGACATCTATTTTACAAAAGACAAAGAAGAAATCATAGAAGAATTTGATAATCTCTTTGGATGTCCTAGCGAAGAAGATTTGAATGCTAAGCTTGAAAAGTATGAGGAAAACAGATGGAGTCTTTCATCCAAAGAAAAAGAAGATGTGTGATCCATTGCCAAAGAGTATACCAAGGGTGAAGAGCCTAAGCAGAAAGAGGATGTGAACTTTGAAGAACCTTCAAAAAGGGTTCAAGAAAAAGAATCTCTTATGGTACAACCCTTTGACAAGCATCTAAACGCAATCTCCATGAAAGAAGGAAGGTGATTAAATGATCCAAGAAACATACTCTTTGAGGAGATAAGGATGAATGATTTTAGAGGGTGTTTCTACGATGAGTATGAGCCGGGTGATCCATGGTCTCATCAAGGGAACCTAAAAGGAAAGTTAAGCTAAGAGATTTTAAACAAAGCACACTTGGGAGGCAATCCCATGACTATCCTTAATATTATTCTTTAAGTTAACTTTTGATTTTGCTTGTGTCTTGGTTGGCTTAAAAATATTTATAGGGGAGTCAGAAGTTTGTAGCCCTTTGAGTTGAGCTTAATGATTTAAGATGCTTTCTAAGTCCAATTTGCTAATGATGATTTAAATTTGATGTAGACACTTGATTAGGGACGCCTAAGAGTAATGTTTATGCATGAATTTTTTCGTGTGGTATTATATTAGCATTGGATTGGTGCATTTAATCTAAGTTTTGGGATAAGTTGCTAGTTTCTAAGTTACTTGTTTGAATCCATGAATAATTTGAAATAGACATAACCTAGGAAAATGTCTAGTCCAAGAATTTAAGTTCGATTTTTTCTTGAAAAAATGGATTTAGCATGAATGCTTATGAAAAGGATTGTTGATTTAAGCTTGAGTTTGAAAGTTGTTTGAATGATTTTTGCTAAGTTGATTTGAGTAGGACCGGTTGAGTATTCACTTTTGCTTGAAATAGATCATGGTTCATACTCTCATTTAGTATTTCATTTGGATTTAATTGTCTCTTGATACTTACATTACCTTTTTTTGTCATCAGCGTAGTGGCTTAGTAGTTCCCTGAAAAAGGCATCACCCGGGTTCGTACCCAGGTAAGTGAGCTTGGCCAACAGAGGTGGTAACCACTGTACCACTTGTGCCGCTCTGATACTTACATTACCTAATTCCAATTTTTAGGTACAAACTCAAATCAAAGACCAATAGGAAAAGCACATGGGAAGATACTCAAAGAGAACAAAGAAGATTTAAAGGCATCCTTCTTAAAAAGCCGATGCAAAATCTTATGCTTCATCTCCAACTCTTATATATGAGTGTCCAAAGGTACGCCTACAAACCATTGTAAATACCATTGCATATTTTCGTTTTGATGTATGTGTTTAAAGGGTAACTCTCACGGCTTAGGATTCACCGAGACGGTGAAATTTAAGTCCGGGGGAGGGGTTTAGTACTAATTATATTTTGAGTTGTGATGTTTTCTCTTTCTTCATGCCTATTTGTGTCTTGCATTGTAAATATGCATATTTTTCGAAAAACAAAAAAAATTTGAATCTCTTTTTCAAATCATGGCAAATAGATTGCATCCATTTGTAAATAATTAGGTTGTTAAGAGCATATAGGATTGTATTTTGCATAAGGAACAATGATAGAATAGCCTTGTAAATAGTTAAGTCTTGCTTAATTTTCAATGCCCTCATTAGAAGTACAATAATGCTTAGACCACCTTGAATTCAAAGGAAAATCCATCTTTAGAATTAATCTCTTGAAGTCTTAGGTGAAGGTTGAACCTAGTTATCATCTATGGCTAATCTCAACAACGTGAAACTTAAAATTGACTTAATAATCTTGCTTATGGGCTTAGTCATACTTAACCATGGATACATACGAGACACTTGAGCTATGTTTACCATTTTCACCGCCCTTTTTAGCTCAAGTGGCTACTCTCACTTTTAGAGTAGTTACCTTACCCTTATCAACCCTTAAACCTTTCTTTCCAACCTCCATTTAATTTGAATGTGAGACCTCTTCCAGAAAGTGCACACATCGGCAAAAACACGTGTACATAGAAGTTGAACGACAAGGGAGCACTTCCTTAGGATTAGCCTCACTTTAAGGCTAATTAGAAATTTAGGGAGGTTGTTCTTTAATGTTCATTTCGGTTTTTGGGTATAGAAATTTTTTGTATCTCAACCATGGGGGGGGGGTAGAATTTAAAAGTTAGATCATCCAAGGTTTGAATTGGAAATAAGAGAAAGAGAAAACCGAAAAAGAAAAGAAAGAAAAGGAGAAGAAAAAAAGGCTAAAGATTAGAAAAAGAGTAGCTATAACCTTACAAGTTAAAAGAAAAGCCTACAAAGTCAAAACTTAAAGTCTAAGAAAAGAAAAATGAATCAAAAGTTTGATTAGAAAGTGGCTCTAGAAAGATAGAAAGAAGGTTGGAAGCTAAATGTAAAATGAAAATGACTCTCTAGTTGTTACAAAGTTTAAGAGAAAAATGAGCTTAATTGGATGTAATAATTTTTGTTCAAGGACTTAAGTAGGAAACACAAAGGGTAGATGAGTAGACTTAGCCACTTTGGGTGGGAATCATTAGAGTTAAGTAAGACCTTGAATGCATAAATTGTTTGTATCCACCTCGATTTTTCCTAATGTTTTGCACTACTATTTGAGAGGAACCTCCTTTAAAATGAGTGAAACTTTCTCTTAGAACACTTCTTCTTATTATTAGCCTTTCTCCTACCAAACCAAACGGATTAGATACTTTTCCCATAAGTAAAGAACGCATATGAAATCTTAATTGAATATTAATGAGATTGGTTGAGGAAGTGACTTGTGGATGCCTAGCCTAGCTTCCTAGAGTTGGTTTTGTGATGAATAAGGCGAAGTACATTGAGTCTTTGTTGATTCATGCATTATGATACTTATCTTTAGGACATTGAGCATAAGGCATATCTTTCTATTGCGATTTTGAGTTCCCACTTGCAAACCTCACTTTCGGGTTTGGTCTTTGTTGTTTGCTTGAGGACAAGTAAAGGGCAAGTCCAGGGGAGTTGATGTGTTCATAATTTAACGCATATTTAGCATCATTTAGTATGTGTTTTAGTAACATTTAGGCTGTATATAATGCATTTAGGTGTTAGAATTCATAAATTTTCTAAGTTGAGTCTAGTTTAGGATTTTGTCTATGCATTGCATTCTTTTGCATTTTTAGGTACAACCTTTGATTGAGCAACTTGAGAGCTTGGAATGATGGATTCTTGATGCTTAACCGGTGATGAAACAAAGAGAATCAAGAGCCAAATGGAAGTGGAGAAGAGAGTATATGCAAATAATACGCCATTCTGACGACAATTGAAAGAACAAAAAGAAGAAGCTGTCAAGAAGACCTGGCATCGACCTAGGGGTCGAGGCTGGCTCACCTTGGGTCGATGCTGGCTCACCTTGGGTCGATGCTGCATCACCTTGGCAACTTGCCTCCCAACACAACGCAGCATCACCCAGAGGTCGATGCCAGACTACCTTGGGTTGATGCTGTGTAGCATTGGNGCTGTCTAAGGCCCCCCCCCCCCCCCCCCCTTTTATTATAATACATCCTTTTAGCCACCAAGAACATTTGGACTACCTAAGCTTGTGTTTTTTTGTGTGTTCTTCATGTTTCTAGGATTGATTTAAAGATTTGTAAACATTGTGCTTCAATCTCTCTAAATCATTCTTGTGTTTGTCTTCTCTTTAATCTCTTGTTCTTCTTTGTTATTCATCTCTTTTCTCTCTTTCTCCAAGATTCTTCTTTTCTCACAAAGTTGAGATTTTTTTTGGATCTTCTTGTGTTTCTTTGCTTTTAAACATCTCATCTCTTCTCACTTCAAGCATGGATTCTCAAGAAGCTTGTGACACTTCTTTGATTTCCTTGGGTCTTAGTGAGTAGAGAACATTAAATCTTGAGATATGGTAGTTTAAGGTTAGATCTAAGATTGTAATGAGTATTAGACTAGATCTTGGCATAGATTCCTACTAGATCTAGTTTACATCTTCAAAAGTTACATGCTTGCTCATTGACGCCTAGAAAGTGTTCGATGAAATGCCTGAGAGAACTAGATCTATATTTTTCACCTTGAGCTATGAGAGTAGTTTACCAAAGGGATACCAAGGTGTTAAATGGCTAAAAAACTCACTATCACATACCTGTTTAGATAGGCAACAAACGAGAGTTGAGCCTAAGATGGAGTTAACCGGGTATATTGTCAAGTCGAGCCTAAAACCACTAACAGGCTTTAATGGAGAATCAAAGTATACATTTGGGTCCATAAAACTTCCTGTTTACGTCGACAGAGTGACTAAGATTGTCAAGTTCCTCGTCATCGACAGACTGGCTATCTACAATATCATCCTCGGAACTTCTTGGCTTCATACTATGAGGGCAATTCCATCTTCTTACGATCGTGCTTGAAATTCCTGACAAAGTATGGGGTCTTTACGGTGCAGGAGAATCAGAAAGAATCGCGGACATGCTTTATTGCGGAACATCGACTAAGAAAGGCAACTCAAGCTTGTCTGATGACTCGACCAACCATAGAAGAGACACCGAGTAACAGTGATGCGCCAACCAAGGAAATGATCGTCATGATAAACATTGACCCAACAGACCAAACCAGATGTGTCGGTATTGGGGCCGAGTTACTCGATCATCAACAAGGGGAAATCGTCAACTTCTTGAAGAGTAAAGTAACAACTTTTTCTTGGTCAATTTCTAACATGCCGAGGATTTATCCATAGATTGCTTGACATGAGCTGAATATTGGTCCGATCTTCAAACCTATCAAGCAGAAATGGAGGAAACTCGGTCCAGAAAGAGCAAAGGCTGTGAATGAGGAGATAGATCGTTTGACTAAAGCAAAATCCGTGGTAGATGTGAAATATCCAGATTGGTTATCAAACCTGGTTGTGGTGAAGACGAAGAACGGAAAATAGAGAGTTTGTGTGGACTTCACGAATCTTAATAAAGCATGCCCAAAAGACAGCTATCCTCTGCCTAATATCGACCGACTAGTTGAAGCAACAGCCAGGAATGAGCTTTTTTCTTTTATGGATGCATTCTCGGGTTATAATCAAATCATGATGCATCTAGATGACCAAGAGAAAACATAATTTATCACTGACCAATGAGCGTATTGCTACCGGGTTATGTTGTTTAGCCTAAAGAATGTCGGGGCCTCTTATCAACGCCTTGCCAAATAAGATGGTTGCCGATCAACTTGGAGAAACAATGGAAGTTTACATTGATGATATGTTAGTCAAGTCACTCAAGGCACAGGATCATGGTAAGCATCTCCAAGCTTGTTTCCAAATACTTGACAAATACAACATGAAACTAAATCCGACAAAGTGTACATTTGGGGTCACCTCGGGAGAGTTTCTCGGCTATCTTCTGATGAAGAGAGGGATTGAAGCGAATCCTAAACAAATCTCGGCAATCGAAACACAGCCGACTCCTCAAAATTCTAAAGAAGTTTAGCGTCTAACCGGCCGAATTGCTGCTTTAAACCGGTTTATTTCTAGATCAACCGACAAGTGTTTGCCTTTCTATCAACTTCTCAGAAGCAACAAGAGGTTTGAGTGGGATGATAAGTGTGAAAAGGCTTTCCGACAATTAAAGCAATATTTGGCAACCCCACCCATCCTATCGAAACCCGAGGAAGGGGAGGTACTCTACTTATACATTGCAGTCTCAACTTATGTACTAAGCAGTGTGTTGGTCAGAGAAGACCGAGGAGATCGGAAACCAATCTTTTACACTAGCAAATCCTTGATTGGAGCAGAAACCCGGTATCCCACTCTTGAAAAGCTGGCTTTGGCGTTAATCACCTCGACCAGAAAATTACCCTCATACTTTCAGTCACATGTTATCGTCGTCTTTACGAGTCAACCTCTCAAGAAACTTTCACACAGTCCAAGTTTATCAGGTCGGTTAGCAAACTCGGCAGTTGAACTTAGTGAGTATGATATTGAATTCCGATGTCGAACAAGCGCAAAATCACAAGTGTTAGTTGATTTTCTGATTGAACTACTAGCCGAGCTCACAAATGCAACTCCAGTGAATTATCAGTTTTCCCTGTACGTCGACGGGTCGGCACCGAAACATGGTTCTATGATTGGTATTCGGCTCGTCACTCCAGCTAATGAACTTCTCGAGCAGTCATTTCGGTTAAACTCCCCGACATCGAATAATGAGGCCGAGTATGAAGCTTTGTTGGCAGGATTAAGATTGGTAAAGGCAATTGGGGCAAAGCAAATTCAGGCATATTGTGATTCATAGCTTGTGGCCAATCAGTTCAATGGGGAGTATGAAGCACGAAATGAACGGATGGATGAATATCTCAAATTGGTGCAAGATTTGGCTAAGGAATTCAAGTCCTTTTCCTTGACTACGATACCTCTGTCTGATAATTCATCTGCCGACGCTCTTGCTGCATTAGCTTCCACTTCAGACCCAACGACTTGACGAACCATACCAGTTGAGAGTATAGATCAGCATAGTATCGAGGTTCCGAGAGGTAAATGTATGTTTGTTGATACAGTTGCCAATGAAGATGTCATTGAGCTCGATCAAGCAGAGCCAGATTGGAGAGATGAAATTATTAACTACCTTGAAGATGGGGATTTTCCGGCTTGTAAATGGGCAGCTTGACGTCTGAAAGCTAGAAGTGCACAATATTGTATGATGGACAAGCATATGTTTCAGAAGAGTTTTTTAGGGCCACTTCTCGTTTGTGTTGGAAAACATGAAGCTTGGAAGATAATAACGAAAATTCATGAGGGCGCAACCGATAATCATTCAGGTGGCCGAGCTTTAGTTCACAAGGTTCGCAGCCAAGGCTTCTACTGGCCGACGATGGTGGCAGATTGTGAAAAGCATGTAGCAAAGTGTGAAAAATGCCAAAGGCACGGGCTGATGATCAACTCTCCAACTGACTACATGTCTATCTCGGCAACTCCATATCCATTCATGAGATAGGCAATGGACATCATCGGTCCTTTGCCTCCTTCTCGACAAAAGGAATATATCCTAGTTATGATCGAGTATTTCAGCAAGTGGGTTGAAGCAAAGGCATATAGGCAGGTGACTGCAGCCGGTGTACTGATGTTTTTATGAAAAAACATCATCTGCCGACATGGACTTCCGTATGAGATAATCACTGACAACGAGTATTAGTTTACTTCTGACAAATTTGATAACTTCTGTGCTCGGTGGAAGATACGACTTAACAAGGCAACACCAAGGTACCCTCAAGGTAATGGACAAGCCGAAGCAACAATTAAAAGAATCCTGGATGGCCTAAAGAAACGATTGGAAGCAAAGAAAGGTTTGTGGGTCGACGAGTTACTTGGTGTTCTTTGGTCTCAGCGAACGACTTCACAGACTGCGACAGGATAGCTCCTTTCTCTTTAGCACATGGGATGGAAGCAATGGCACCAGCCGAGGTGTCAATATCGAGTCTTCGACGGTCGATGCTGACACTTTATGAAAATTTGTATGAGGAAATGATGAGGGAGCACCTTGGCTGAGCTGAAGAAATCCGATATCAAGCTCTTCTTCGGCTTCAGAATTATCAACATAAGGCTGCAAAGTATTACAACTTAAGAGTCAGAGGTCGGCATTTCGCAAAAGGAGATTTGGTACTAATAAAGGTTTTCGAGAATACGGCAGAACGACCAATCACTAAATTGGGAGAGAATTGGAAAGGCCCGTACATCGTGTCCAAGATTGTGAAGCCAGGTGTCTATGAATTGTTACAGATGAATGGAGATAAGGTGCTGCATTCATGGAACGTCGTCAATCTCAAGCGCTATTACTATTAACTTTTTCAGCATAAAGCCTCAGTTTAAAACTGTGCATTAAAAAAAATCTCGAGGATATACCCTCGTACTTTGTAAATTAACTACGATTGGCTTGATTCCTTTCGAGGATACGTAGGCAACCTCACCGAGGTCCAACTGTACTTATATAAAATTTTTTTAATCTTTAAAAAAGATTAAGTGTAAACACAAAGTGGCCAATTGATCCCACTATCCTTTTAAGCCGAGCTTGTTCTCGCAAATTATGTTTCACGTGATCTTAACTGATTTTAGTAAACCTAAAACCAGACGATGGCCCAATTAACCCATCCTAAAGTTGAGGCCTTCCCTTGCTATACTTGTTTCCCATAAACAGACAAACTGATCATCTGAATGACTAACTTTTTCTTTGCCTTAATTTTTCGGTAACTAAAAAGTCTAATGGCCCAATTGATTCCATTAAAGTCGAGTCAGTTCTCGCAAGTAAACCGAGTTATTATTTATAAATTGATGGTTTTCATTTTTGACTGAAGAAATTCTTAACATATTTTCTAAGGCAAAAAATTGCTCCGAAATATTACTTCATTAAAAATTGTCATGAGGCCGAGCCACACATGGCCTCGGCAAATAAAAAACACAAAAGGGGGAAAGAGAATGTAGAAATATATAAAACAAGTTGTCTAAAAAAACAGAGAGAGGAATAGGCTCAGGATTCTTGGATGTTGTAGGTTCCCGATCTCAACCCGGCAGCGTCGGTTGGAGACAGAGATCTTCGGTTGCTCTCATACTAACCGAGTAAGGCCTCTTCAGAAAGGCGATGTACATCAATATCCTCGTCATTCAAATCTACGATCTCCATCTTGTCAATGAGATCTTGTTGTGCAGACATGCTCTCTGTCACCTCGGCCACATAATCCACGGGGGGACTAATGGAGTATTCTTTTTTAAGGTACTCCATTAGTTCTAGCTCCACCTCATATTTGGCTAGGAGCAATTTTTATCCTCGACCGCCTTGACCTCGTCCCTAAAGCGTTTAGCTTTAAGAAGAGGCGCTTCATTCCAAGTAGAAAGCACTGTAAGCACTTTCTTTCTCTCGTTGGCCACCTCCTGTTCTCGGCTCTTCCACAACCTCTCCTGTTCGCCGGTCAGTTTGTTCTTGAAATCTTTCCTCTCAGCTTCCCAGGACTTCTGAGCGATTTCGAACTCCCTCCTATCCTCGGTCCTGTATTGCCGAGCTTTGATCAACTGCTTCTCAAGCTCGGCAAATTCCTCTATCAACTTTTCAGCTTTTTCCTTCTCGGCCTTGACTGGTGCCTTCACTCTTGTGGGAACCAAAATTCTCACTGTCAATGTTTTGTGGTTCACGGATTCTGTAGCCAGAAATCAACTGATCAAGATAGCGAATTAGCGAGTTATTGAATAACAAATAAGAAAATAAACTGCGAAGACAATAAGACAGAAATCGTGAGTAAGTTAGATAACGAAATACGAAATAGATTGCGAAGCGATATGAATTGACGGTGAACAAGTAACAGGATTCGTAAGATAAATTAACGTGAATGAATACAAAGTGAAAACGAGAACAGATCTAAAGTATGCAGAAAGCGTAAACGGAGAGCGATTCGACAGACACAGTTAACAAAGAAGTTAAGGGATCTTATTCGAATTTCATGATCGGAGCGTGCACAACAGGTGTTAAGTCGTGGCCGCAAGATCTGTTGGTGACGATTACCTAGAACTCATACGCAGACTCGTAACCAAGTTGAGACGCAACTCGCTAACGAAAAACGAAACAAGAATTCTAGTTTTTCTAAGTGTTTATGTGGTGACGAAAAGCTCTGTGAATGAATGAAATGAATGTATCTCTCGTCTTTGACTTCGCATCCTTTTATATAGATCCTCGTGGGCTGGCCCGATTTCCTTTTCCGTCCCGATTCGTGCATATCTTCTCGCGGGGATATTCCTTTTTTCTTGATTCTCCGAAATCTTTTCGAGATCCTTCCTTATCTTTCCAGAACTTAAGATTTTCGCGAAATCTTGATGGACCGTTATTGCAGATGGGCCGGTTCTCGCCCGAAAATCGTAAATGGACCGTTATCGCGGTTTGGGCCCTTTCAGGCCGTTTTGCGGCTAAATGACCTTTACGATTTACCGCGGAAAATCGTTTCTCGCAGGAATAAGCGACAACGGCTCCGTGGAACAACACGGACAATCGTTTAGTTTAGACTCTTCCGGTGCTTAAGTTAACCGTCGCAGTTTTATAGGATTGATACGAAATCAACGGAAAGCACGAATCCTTGTGATTCCTGTCATGATGGTTTGACGGAAACTCCAATCGAGATGCCACGAGAGATGATCGAGCGACGATTCGAAGGAAATGACGATCGGAAGGGACGTGGTTCAGTCAACGGGACATGACTGAACGTTATCCGCGCCTTAGCGCCAACTGGCGCCGAGATAGAAGTTCTGTCTTGGTGCCAATTGGCGCCAAGGAAAAAACTTAGTCTTGGCGCCAACTAGCGCCTAGGCAGATACTCCGTCTTGGCGCCAGTTGGCGCCAAGACAGACCTTCTGTCTTAGCGCCAATTGGTGCCAAGACCATGTCCTGGTCATGGCGCCAGTTAGCGCCAAGACGGACCTTCTGTCTTGGCGCCAATTGGCGC
>OVAN01004943.1:0-24605 GCA_900406275.1 Anastatica hierochuntica | reverse complement strand
AAGAGCTTCTTCTCCCTAGGTTACAAACTCTCTCAAAGCTCTCTAAAAGTCGAGAAAATTGCATAATGAAAGGAAAAACTCGAGTCTAGGTCTTTTAGGCGAATTCCAGTCTGAAATAAGTTCGGTCTGGTTCTTCATAAAATTGGTCCGCAAATCGGGACAGGGATCGATCGATCCACGTCCTTGGATCGGTCGATCTGTGTCCAAAAATCTGGATATTTTCCAGCTTTGCACGAACACTTCCTTCGAGGCTTGAAATCCATCAAAAATGCTTCCTTTTCTCACTTTCAAGTTTGGATCCTGTAAAAACAACAAAGAACACAAAACCGCGCCAAAACAATCCGAATCCTCCTAAAAGCCATAGATCTCGAATGAAAACCGTACTAAAAACCTACTAAATACTAATACATCAGTATCTTAGCAAAAAGATCATTGCAACTAAGTACAAAACGTCTCTGTGTAATAATTTTCTCATGATTATGTAAACTAGAGGTTATCCCGCACTACACGCGTGTTTTTGTTTTTCAAATTTATTTTAAATATATTCTCATTTCAGTATTTATTTGAACGAATGTTATTTTAGTAATTTTATTTTTAAGTATTATACATAAGTTATTATTATCATTCGGTGTAGTAATATAGCTAATCCTTAATGTGGACTATATGAATGCTACTATGATATATAAGCAAAATTTAGTGAGGATCTATTCTGACTCTTATGCAACTGCCACCGGTAAAATTTTTGCTCGTGTAATTTTTAAATATTCAAATTTCTTGTTCCCACCAAGATTGCTCACGATCTCTTTAAACTAATTTAGGCTATATGAGCTTATACTTTCATGAGAAAACTTGGTTTTGATTGTTTCCCGATTCAACATTGGTTTTTGGTTTTTGATGCTCCAAAAATCAAATTTTCTCCACTCATGATTTTAATTTACAAAATGAAGATTTTCAACATTTTAAGGAATCTATATTTTGAGAGTTTTTGCATGTTACAACATAAAATCCAAAAACTCAAATTTATGAGTTTTCTTATACCTCTCAAAATCAAAATTCAAAATCCAAAATTCAAAAACAATTTTAAAAACTACAAACAATTGGGACCAAAAACTTTTCAGCTCTTTGTTAAATTAAGTTATGCTAAATAATTAAATTAGTGATGTTTTGTATTAAGAATACAAATCAAAATCACTTCTAATATGAGATACTCATTTTCTTTTCTCATATGTAGTCACATTTTTTGCTATAAAAAAATTCATTTTTACCTTTGAAAAGGGAGGCAAATATATTTGACTTGTTTGTTTTTGGAAAAATAGAAAATAAATGGTGCTTGGTTACATTTTTAAATTATTTTTTTGTTTGAGGTACAATTATGGAAGCATTCAGAAGAATAATTCTATTAACATTGTAATACAAGTTCTATTTATTCGGCAATATAACATTTTTCAGAGAAACATATTTATTGGTTTAATTAAATTCATCTACATACAGAGTTCTAACGTGTTTAAAATTCATCATGATAAAGTTTTTAAGACACTACAACATAATATTAAAATTTTATTACACTTATAAATGTAGTTATAATGGTTTGTGATTTTTTATTGCGAGTTACATACGTATATATCGACACATAAAACATGTTCCCGTAAACTGAACCTGATAAAAAGTTCAATATCATCATAGAGTATTTACTACCAAGCTGAAGCTACAAAAATACTGCAACGCGCCTCTCAAGGATACAATCCATCTGCCGGTGGTTTGCTTAAACCAAGATATGAGAGACTTAAGAAAGTTATGTGATCAAAGCAAAGTTGAAGAGATTTCTCCAAACCAAACGTCCAAGAGAAATCAACACCTATTTAGTCTGTTATTGTTCCTCCCCATCTCCTTTCTTCTGATTCATAGATGGCATTTTCTTAACTCTAAACCATTCCAAACAGATTTTTCCCTAACCAATTCAACCGATTGTTATTTACCATCCATATTCTTTCTTCCATCAGAAGAAGTGCAAGCTTTTTTAATGGAAAGATGTTAAATCGGTGAGAATTTGTAAAACTTCTATCAATATCTTATGTCTTTTTGCACTATCAACCTGAGAATGAAATTTTTTTAGTTAGAAAAGTGTCACCCGGGAAAAACGTTGAGACAAAAAGGGAACTTGGAGTGTTTATCCTAATCAAGAATATGTGTTCTCTGGTTCTTAACGCCTTGCATATTAGCCAACTAAGAGAAAACATCAAAATACTCACAAATCCTAATAATCACATATTCTTTCAATTGAGATCGATTCATTCTTTTCATTCAAATTGTATCGAAAGAGATGATCAATTGCTGAGACTGAACATGTATTTTTTGAGTAATTCGTACGAAAATATCACCTTTACAAATAAATAAAATTGTTAAAAAAAAGAGATCAGAGATTCTTCTATTTTAAAAAAATTAGCAAAAAAGGTTATTGTACCTGTGACAACATTGAACCCGACATGATAGCAAGGATTAAAATTCCTGGAACTGAACGTTTGAACCCCAACAAAGTGTATGAAACTCCATAGCCGCGTGTTCCATTGCGCCATCTAATCAGGTTCCTCTCAGAAGTGTAACTTGATTTTCACGGTTGGGTATCTTTGAAAGAGAATGCTGGGGTTTGAGGTCCTTTTATATGTTTGGGATTCGCCATTTCCAATTGAAAAGGTGGAGAGTCGATGGCGTAAATGCGGCATAATAGGTCGTGATAATAGCGTAATGGCAAGGAGAAAGAGATGGAGGATGAAGGGTCTGAGTTTTGGAAGTCAGATTTGGGTTACGGCAAGATGTATTAAGAGTGGTGGCTTTTTTCTTCAAGAGGGGATGAGATTTTGGTAATTTTAAATTAGGCTTTGTACTTTATAAGTAAGATTGTCGCAGGCCCAAGTTATGGAGTGGAGAATCGAAGATGTTATGGAGCTTAGTTAAACAGTTTTGAAGACGGGCCCCACAAAGCTGATGTGGCAAGAGGGGGTTTTTTGCTCAAACCTGATGTGGAAAGCTGAGGGAGGAGAGTTTCTTCCTTTTTAATTAGTATAATTAAGTTGATTTATCATATTAACAAAAAATTTCAATGAATTTTTTTTTATTATTGTACAAATAAAACTAAAACTTAAATTAAACATTTTAACTTTTTTCCCTAAAAGAATTTTTAAATTAGAAAAAAGTTTGAAATTGAGGCAATCTCTCACCTCTCTTGCTCCTCGTGAAAGTTTCTTTTTCTCCCTAAAACACTCTCTCTCACAATAACCCTACATTTGATATCTCTCATGCCGCTGTCGTCGCCAAAAACCCCCTTCCATTTTAATTTCTTATTTGCAGTCTTTCCTTCTCCTGCTCCTCCTCGTGGACACGCCGATATGATCCATGTTTCTGGCTCCTCCTCCTCAAGCGTTGTTGCCTTGGTGTGAGGCTCGAGACTAGTGGCGAGGAGAAGACTTGGTGTGTGGTGCTAGATATTCTCTTGTTTGATTCTTCCACATATGCCTCATGTATATTCATATCTAATCACAGTGGTAACAGACATTGTTCTTGAATGATTCTTCATGGTTACAGTCGATTCCATCGTTGTGGTGTTTTGTTGCTGATGACGGGGCTCCCTTGTTCTCACTTGGGAGGATAATTACTCTACGACCTTTTTCTGCAGCTTCTCGATTTTTGGTGAATCTAGAGGTTATGACGATTTTTATTTGTTATGGGTATCCTCCTATGTGGGTATAGCTGGCTTTTGTCGGTAGTTCTTCTCTTTAATAGGTGCAGTGGTTTGTCTTGTGGCTAGAAGCGAACAATGCCTTATCTCAGATAATCCCAAACTCTGTTTGGTAGTGAGCATAAGTGGTAGCCTCTCTGCGTTAAGGGAAGTCGAGTTCCAGTTCTCGAAGATCGAAACACATGTGGTTGTTGTTGGCCTGGTCTAACAACCGAGGTGGCGGCGTGTGTAACTTGCGGCCGGGTCATAAGGCCCTCCAGGTTGTTATTTAAAGATGTCTATGGGTTGTAGACTGCCTCTCGTTCTTGAGGATACGATAGGTTTGGCAAGCTTAACTAATGTCTGCCTTTTCAAATAAGAGCGATTTTCTTAACTGAAAATGTGGTACATGCGGTCAGTAAAGGCTTCTCTTATGTTAACTAAAACAATCAATTCCTCATGTTTCTCAAGTGGGAGGAGCAGAGGAGGCTGCTTCAAATAATTTTTTCAACGTGTAATGGGACATCGTCGGGTTCTTTATCAATAGTACTATCATTTCAGGTCTTGCCTCGATCGACATCTACTGCAAATTTTGACTTAGTGTAGGTGATCGAGTTTAACGTAGAATGTGGAATCTCATCGGATAAGGGCAATGATATAGATAGGAGCTTTAGCAAGCCCAATTTCTCTCGGCTTCTGATGAGGCTAGATTTCGCTAGTGATTAACTCAACTTCAAGTTTTAAATTTATAAACCATAATCACTAACAATCCTCATTAAACTGTAAGTATACGACTATGTCAATTGTAGTATTTAAGGGTCGAACCCACGAGAACTAGAGACTCAAGCACTAGGAATACACAATATCTCCTAAGCTAAGCAAATAAGTAGAGAGAGAAGTGGCAGCAAAAAGATAATAAATAAGGTCCAACATATCCTAAACACACTAAACAAGGCTTAAAATTATGGAGAAGTGGAACTTAGATTGGTGTTTGAGAAGAGGTAATCAAGTTGCTAACTAACAATAGAGGAGTCAATTAAAAGAACAATTCTCACAACCAAGGAATCATTACTAGCCTAATTCACTCTCATGACAATAGGCCATTTCTATATTGATTACATTCACTAACCTCTCGCTTGTTGCAAATGATAAATCAATTAGAAATCATTAAGAACAAGTCCATATAGTCACTAAACTCCCTAGCAATCAATTCTCATTGGCTATGCTAAGTTTAGCATGCTTTAAGCTCTCCTAGGCATTTCATCGGACACCTCTCGGACGTGAAATACATACATGTCAAGATCTAGTTTTTATCCTAGATCTAGCATTAAGAATACCTAAACCATAGAGATCTAAGTTCATTCTATCCTTAGACATCATTATCTAACCACCTAATCACTCCCTAATCTACTAATCCAAGTTCCAATGTGTTATACTCACTAAGGCCCATGGAACGAAGAAGTGTCACTTGCTTCTTGAAAGTTCATGCTTGAAGTGAGAAGAAGATGAGAAGAGATGATTGAAAGAAAAGAAACACACAGAAATCCAAGAAAAATCCTAACTTTGTAAGAATGGAAAAAACTTGGATAAAGGGAGAAATTTTGATGGAGAACAAGGAAGAACAAATGATTCGAAGAGAAGAGAAACATATAAATGATTCAAAGAGATTCAAGCACAAAAGTATTAACAAATCTTTAAATCATTGAAAACATCAAGAACAAACTAAAAACAAGAGCTTAGGTAGCATAAGTGTTCTTGGTGGCTTAGAGAAGATATTTATAGGGAAAAGAGAAGAGAAAGTTTCCCTAAAGTGAAAAACTATATGGACGCATGCCACTATTTGTCCCATGCATGCCACTATCGACCAGCATGGTCGATAGTGGCGTGCCTATGCAGTTTCTTCTACTTGCATTTTCAATTACCGTTATAATGGCGTATTATTTGCATATAATCCTCTTCTGCACTTGTACTTGGCTCTTGATTCTCTTTGTTTCTTCACCATTTAAGCATCAAGAATCAAGTTCCAAAATCCTCTATTTCTTTCACGATCCATTCCCTACAAAATGCAAAGAAATGCATGCAAAATGCGAATAATCCTAAACTAGACTCAACTTAAAAACTATATGAACTCTAACACCTAAATGCATTATATACAACCTAAATAAAACTAAAACACATACTACAATGATGTTAAACATGCGTTAAATCATGTACACATCAATTCCCCTGGACTTGTCGTTTGCTTGTCCTCACACAAACAAACAAGGACAATCCCGAAAGAGAAGTTTGAAAGTGGGAGCACATAGCCGAAACAGAAAGAAATTCCTTATGCTCAACGTCCTAAAGACAATAAAATAATGGATGGATCAACAAAGACTCATCGTACTTCGCCATATACATCACAAAACCGTCTTTAGGAACCTAGGATAAGCATCCACAATTCACTTCCTCAACTAATCTCATTAACATTCAATTAAGCTTTCACATGCGTCTTTTGCTTACGGGAAAAGTATCTAATTCATTTGGCTTGGTAAGAGAAAGGATAATAATAAGAAGAATTGTTTAAAGAAAAGGTTTTACTGATATTTAAGGTGGTTTCTCTCAAAAAGTAGTGCAAGACAATAGGCAAAAGCGAGGTGGAGTCAAACAATTAATGCATACAAGGTCTTACTTACCTCTAATGATTCCCACCCAATAATGCCTAAGTCTACTTAACTACCCTTTGTGTTTCCCATTAAGATCCTTGAAACCAAGATCCTTTTACTCACTTAAGCTCATTTTTCTCTTTCTCCTTAAGACAACTAGAGGTTCATTTCCATTATGTACTTAGCTTCTAACCTTCTTTCTATTTTTCTAGAGCCACTTTCTAATCAAAATTTTTGATTCATTTTTCTTTTCTTAGACTTTAAGTATGGACTCTTCTAGACTTTTCTTATAATCGTTAAAGTTAGAGGTATTCGTTTTCTAATCTCTAGTGCCTTTTCTTCTTCTTTTCTTTCTTTACTTTTTTCAATTTTCTCTTATTACCCAACCAAACTTTGGATAGTCTAACTTTGAAACTCTACTTCCCATGGTTGAGATATCAACACATTCTCATACCCCAGAAACCGATATGAACATCAAAGAACAACCTCCGTAAATTTTTAATTAGCCTTAAAGTCAGGCTAATCCTAAGGAAGCACTCTCTTGTCGTTCAACTTCTTTGCTCACGGGATTTTTCCCATGTGTGCACTTTCCGAAAGAGGTCTCACATTCAAATTCATGGGGGGTTTAAAAGAAAGGTTTCATGGGTTATTAAGGGTAAGGTAACTACTCTAAAAGTGAGAGTAGCCGCTTGAGCTAAGAAGGGTGGTAAAGATGGTAAACATAGCTCAAGTGTCTTGTGTTTATCTACGGTTAAGTATGACTAAGCCCATAGGCATGAAATTTAAGTCAAGTTAAAGTTTCGCTTAGTTGAGATTGGTCTAATAAGATAACAAGCTTCAACATTCACCTAAGACTTGAAGAGATTAATTTCAAAGATAGATTTTCCATAGAATTCAAAGTGGTCTAAGCATTATTGTACTTTTAATGAGGGTATTGAACATTAGGCAAATCTAAACTATCTACAATGCAATCCTATTATTATCCTTATGCAAATGCATATGCAATCCTATATGATTCTAACCAAATTGAAAAAATTTGAAAAATTTATGAAATTTTTCTATGCAATTTTTCTATACAATGCAAGACTCAAGGTATGAGAAAGGAAAACAAGACAAAGAAAACGTGAATTAGTAACTACTCCCTCCCCCGGACTTAAATTTCACCATCTCGGTGAATCCTAGACAGTGAGAGAGAGTTTTAAAACACAAATGCAAGCAAATGTATATAGGAGGTTAATGGAATTGTACCTTGCACCAATGTGCATGTATTAGTAGAGGAGTTTTGGCTTTTGAAGAAGAATTTATTTGAAGCTTCTTTGTTCTCTTCGAGTTTCTTCCTATAAGTTATCCTTTGTGACATTTGAATTGAGCTTGGTACCTAAACTAGAGAATAGGTCATGTAAGTATCAAGAGACAATTAAATTCGAATGAAATACTAAGTGGGAGTATGAACCATAATCCATTTCAAGCACAAAAGTCATTACTAAATCGGTTTTACTCATGTCAACTTAGCAAAATCATTCAAACAACTTCCAAATTCAAGCTTTAATCAACATTCGCTTCCCTAAGAATTCATGTCAAATCCATTTGTATCATATTAGCACTCACATTTCTAAAACTAGACATACTGCAATTAGACCAGTTATGTCTATTTTACTTGCATGGATTCAAATCAAGTTGCCTCGGTATTAGCAATTTATCACTAAGCTTACATCAAATGCACCAATCCAATGCTAATATAAATCCACAAGAAATAAAATTCATGTATAAACACTACTCTTAGGCGTCCCTAATCAAGTGTTTATTTCAAATTTAAATCATTTATTAGCAATTTGGATTTAGGAAGCATCCCAAATCACTAACCTTAACTCAAAAGAACTATAAACTTCTAATTTCCCTAAACACACTTGTAAGCCAACCAAAGACATAAGCATAATCAAAAACTCAAAAATTAAAGCACAATATAAAAGAATATCCATGAGATTGCCCTCCAAGTGCGCTTTATTTAAAGTATCTTAGCTTGACTTTCTATTAATGTTCCCTTGATTAAGCCTTGTATCACCCGGCTCGTATTCATCATAGAACCACCCATTAAATGTCTTCATTCTTATTTCCTCAAAAGGAATCCTTCTTGGACCATCTATACTCACTTCTTTGGTGGAGATCAAGCCTAAGTCATGGTCAAAACGCTTGTCCATTGGAGATTCTTCTTCTTGAAACCTTTGTTGAGGTTCCTCAATGTTCTCTTCTTGTTTCTCCTTAGACTCTTCCTGATTGACTTCTTTCTTGGCCATGGAGATCATATGTGGTTCTTCTTTGGTTGGGAGACTCCATTCTTTTCGTGCTTCTTCCTCAAACTTTGCATTCATAACTTCCACACTAGGATAACCGAAGAGCTCTTCAAATTCATTGATGCTCTCTTCTTCTTCTTTAATATCATCTAGTAAGGATTCTTGAATGAGGCACCATTGTCGATGGAAGCCTCCTCTTTTTCCTTTCTAAATTCGGTCACCAATACACTCTCCAAAGGGTCTTCAAGGTTCTTCCCAACCATGCCTACTACTTCCTTGATGTTTTGGAATGAATCACTTGAGATACAAAAGGTTTTGGCTTCATCATCATGTCTTATCACAAGATCTTCATCTACCGTGCATCCAAGTTGTGATTCAAAATCCATAATAGCTTCTTCAGCCTCAATTAGGAATTCATCCTTGCTTTGATCTTCCTCTTCAAAACTCTCCACAATAGAACTTGTATTTGCTTGAATGCTTTGATTTTGTCAAGAGGGAGACTCGCTTCTTCTTTCTATTGAACCCTTAGTATAATTCTTGTGTTGGTTTTCTCCACATGTGCCATTTTATCCTTCATTTGAGAGCCAAAATTGTTGGTCATATCTTCCTTTTTGGAACAAATGGAATCGAAATGTCTTTCTCTCTCAATCCTTCCCCTTTCTTGTTCTTCCAAGAACTTCTTAAGCAAGTTGTAGTTCTCATCTTCTCTTGAGACTTGGGAAGAATGGCTCTCTTGATCTTCACATTCCATGTTCCTAGAATGGTATCTCTCACCCTTTTCATATTGACTTCTTTGAGCATAGTGCCCATATGTTCGATGATTTGTGGCGTCCATCCTCTTAAATCCTTCATTCAACCCATTCTTTAACTCCTTTTACAATTTTAACAACTCGTTAACAATTTTGTACATCTCTTCAATTTTTGAAGCTTTGGGAGAATGATTTTCTTGAACATTGTAAGGTTCATTTCTAGGATGATACGTCTCACCATATTCATGAGAATTCTGTGGAGCATAATACCCATGTGGTTGATGCTCTCTTGAAGTGAATGGCTCATAAGCTCCATGGCAGCTGGGGGGTTAGAGGCTACCTCTCTTTCTTATTCTTCCAACATGAGCTTCAACATTGAATTCATGTAGGAAGAAATCTTCTTTGTGATGTACCTTTCAAAACGAACAAGCACTTGGAAGAAAGTTATTATCCAAACAAAAAGAAACAAAACATAAAAAGATATCTTAGCCTAAGGAAAAAATGAAATCCTAATGAGAATCTACTTAGTACTCCGGCAACGGCGCCAAAAACTTGATGAGGCTAGATTTCTCTAGTGATTCACTCAACTTCAAGTTTTAAATTTATAAACCTTAATCACTAACAATCCTCATTAAACCACAAGTATATGGCTATGCCGATTATAGTATTAAAGAGCCGAACCCACGAGAATTAGAGACTCAAGCACTAGGAATACACAATATCTCCTAAGATAAGCAAATAAGTAGAGAGAGAAGTGGCAGTAAAAAGATAATAAAGAAGATTTAACATAACTTAAACACACTAAACAAGACTTAAAATGATAGAGAAGTGGAACTTGGATTGGTGTTTGAGAAGAGGTAATCAAGTGGCTAACTAACAAAGGAGTTAATCAAAATAACAAGTCTCACCACCAAGGAATCATTACTAGCCTAATCCACTTTCATGACAATAGGTCATTTCCATATTGATTACATTCACTCAACACTCGCTTGTTGCAAATGATAAATCAATTAGGAATCATTAAGAACAAGTCCATATAGTCAAGAAACTCCCTTGCAATCAATTTTCATTGCCTACGCTAAGTTTAGCATGCTTTAAGCTCTCCTAGACATTTCATCGGACACCTCTCGGGCGTGAAATGCATACATGTCAAGATCTAGTTTTTATCCTAGATCTAGCATTAAGAACACATAAACCATAGAGATCTAAGTTTATGCTATCCTTAGACATCATTATCTAACCATCTAATCACTCCCTAATCTACCAATCCAACATCCATTATGTTCTACTCACTAAGGCCCATAGAGAAACAAGAAGTGTCACTTGCTTCTTGAAAGTCCATGCTTGAAGTGTGCAGAAGATGAGAAGAGATGATTGAAAGCAAAGAAGCACAAAGAAATCCAAGAAAAATTCTAACTTTGTAAGAAAGGAAAAAACTTGGATAATAGGAGAAACTTTGATGGAGAACAAGGAAGAACAAATGATTCGAAGAGAGGAGAAACACATAAATGATTCAAACACAAAAGTGGTTACAAATCTTTTAATCACTTAGAAACATCAAGAACAAACTAAAAACAAGAGCTTAGGTAGCATAAGTGTTCTTGGTGGCTTATAGAAGGTATTTATAGGGAAGAGAGAAGAGAAAGTTTCCTTAAAGTGAAAACTATCTGGACGCATGCCACTATTGGTCTCATGAATGCCACTATCGACTAGCTTGGTTGATAGTGGCGTGCGTCTGCAGCTTCTTCACCTTGCATTTTCAATTGTCGTCAGAATGACGTATTATTTTCATATACTCATCTTCTCCACTTGTACTTGGCTCTTGATTCTCTTTGTTTTTCACCATTTAAGCATCAAGAATCAAGTTCCAAAGTCCTCTCTTTCTTCTCAAGATCCATTCCCTACAAAGCAAAGAAATGCATGCAAAATATGAATAATCCTAAACTAGACTCAATTTAGAAACTATATGAACTCTAAGACCTAAATGCATTATATGCAACCTAAATGAAACTAAAACTGATACTAAATGATGCTAAACATGCGTTAAATTATGTGCACATCAGCTTGCAGGCCTTTGTCTCATGAAGCGTCTCCAAATTGTAGATGACACGTTTCTGGATACTTTGTGTAGTATGACGATGAATCGCTTTTTGCCGTGTAGTATAAAGATATGTCGTTTTTCACCGAGTACAAAGCAGTAAAAAAAGTAAATGTAATCATGTTTTGCATTTTGTAATTTGTTGTTGTGGATGTAGTTTTTTTCCTTCCCTTTTGTACTTGTATGACTCTGTAATTATGTCAAAAACAAAAAAGGGTAATAAAATTTTAACAATATAATCATATATATGATTTTTGGCCAACTCTCTCCATGAGAGTGCCACCTCATCATATATTATGGTAACAAGTGTCCATTTAACTATGGATATGACTTTTGCAATTCTTCACTATTTATTTTTCTATTAAATATAATTTATCATGGTTAATTGTACATCATTAAGAGTTTAATTATAATTTAATAGATATTTGAAGAAAATTCAAAGAGATATCCAATCTTCATATGAAAAATGATTTACAATTTTTAATGTTTTTTTCATATTTTACACTATTATTTATATTTTTTATTCAATACGTTATAAATTTAGGAGGAAAATTAGTTCAAAGGAAAGCAAAATCATTTTTCTGAGATAAATGTATTTTATAATATTGATAATAAGTAAATAATTATAACAGATTTTGAGGAGTTTAACTGTAAACTAAATATACATGATTTATGTATTTTATTTTTAGGAAAATGTACCTCTATTTTATATGTAGAACTTAACTAAACATATTAGTGTCACCTTAAGTTTTCAAAAAGAAATGTTACTTATAATTTTAGAACAAAATCCGCGTGTACGTGCGGCTATTCATCTAGTCATATATAAGATTTAAGGTCAACTCTCTCTATGAGAGTGTCACCTCATCATATATTATGGTGACAAGTGTTCCTTTAATTATGAATATGACTTTTAAAATTTTTCATTATGATTTTTTATCATGGTTAATTGCATCACTAAGAGTTTAATTACAATATAGTAGATAGTTTGAAGACAAATCAAAAAGATATCTAATTTATATGTGAAAAAATTATTTACAAATTTTTGATTTTTTTCCGGTTTTTCACCATTATTTTTATGTTTTGTTTTTTATTCAATAAGTTATAAATATAAGAGGAAAATGAGTTTAAAAAAGAAGCAAACCAATTTGTCTACTATAAAATTTCATGATATTTAATAATGGGTAAATAACTAAAATAGATTTTGAGGCGTTGAGCCATAAACTAAATATGCATCATCAAGTCCTTATTGGTAAATGATATAAATATATATATATATATATATATATATATTAATTTTTGGAAAAATTTATTTCTATTTTTATCTTAATAATACAAAACTCTGTTAAACATATTATGGTTTTAATTAATAAACACTAGAAAGGTTAGAGAAATGAATAAGAACATGAACAAAAAGAAATAAAATTATGACAAAAAAGGAACCAAGAGGAAAACTTATTCCTCAATGAATTTATAGAAGAATATATTTGTTCTATAGTTCATCAATCTGAGAGGAATGAAGAGGAAAAAGATTTGTTCCAAATCTTAAAGTTTTGGTAACAAATATCTTCTATATTATTTGAAACTACATTTCATGAAATTTGCTTATGTGTCAACCATATGAAAAGTTTGAGAAAGAATGTTATAATTTGATTGGTTGAAACATTACTAATTTTGTTTAATTTATCTTTATTTAATTCACCTTAAAAATAGAGGTGCAAACATGATCCAAATTAAATCAGTGATCAAAAAATCTTCTTTAATTAAGCATCTGTAAACCAGTTGTCAAACGTATATCACTCGATATATATTTTTCCAAAACATATTATTAATTATTAATATTTTCATGTTCATTTTTCTTCTAATATTATATTGTAACAATTACTTATTAGTTACTTCTGATATACAAATATTAGATATACAAATTTTCTTAAATGAAAATTAAATTTTCAAGATTATGACATATCAAAACGTGAATTTTATGTTATTATTAAGTTAAATGAGTTTATATGTTGGAACGAATTTTATTTCATTTGTTTGGATTTATTTGCTAAAATAAGAAAAAATCAACAACAAATGAAATATTTTTGTTCTCGGTCAAACAAAATTAAAAAAATAGGGGTACATGCAAATGTATTGAAATTATTTCTTAACCTAGTTTTTTTGTGTGTGAAAGACCAATTTCACAGTCTCGAATCAGTTTCCAAACCAGAGTTAATCCAATCTGTATGAAACATTAATTCTCATAATTAAATTTCACAAGAAAACCAATGTGGCAAGAATTTCATAGAGATTTTTTTATATAGATTTTTTTCTCATAACGAACTTTTGAAATATTGACATTTACACTATCCTAAAATTTTTCCTTAAAAAATATTGTTTGCTTAAATCGTTTATATCTGTAATCAAGTTGTTCCTTATATTGAACTATTTCGTAAAATGTCCTAAATATTAATAACAATATATAAAAAATATTGAGAATAAATAAAAAAATATAAGAAGTATATATTTTATAGATTAATTACTAACCAAACAATTGCACCATTTTTAATTTCATAATTTAATATATTAGAAAATATATTACAAATAAAATTCACATTTAAATTTTAATAAATGAAAGTATATTTTACTTTGATAATTAAATATAAAAAATAACACACTATAATTAAATCTTCCATATAACACTTTCAACTAATGGTGGGTGTTCCAGGCGTTAGGACATCTGTTCGGGTTCGATTTAGGTTTATTCAAGTTACGAGAGTCTAGAGGTTTAAGTCCCATTTGGATATCTGTACATTTTAATTCGGGTTCAGTACAGATCTTTGAAGGTCTGATTTATGTATATACATTCGTTTAAATTATGTAGAATTTTTTTTTTAAAATATACCTAAAAAGCTTCAAAAATCCTAATTTTAACTGAGAGTTCATGTATTTTAGTTTTTTGGATATTAGGTCTAAAAATTAAAAATTTAAGTATATATTTGTAATTTAAATATTTCTGTGTATTCGAAATATTTCGGTCGGGCTGAGATTGGTTTTAATTTCCAGAGATTTCCAAATATTTTGTATCGGATTCGTTTTGATTCTTTGGATCCATTTATTTTTGTCCACAATTACTTATTCCTGTGAATTCGTGGCGAGCCACCTAGTTACCTTTAAATGGTAAAATATTTGAGGAATCTAGAGGAACAAGAGGTTCATCCTTGTTTTTTTTCTAAAATATGGTTACCAATCAAAGCCTATAAGTGTCACCTTTAATTTTTTTTGAAAAAATATAGGTAATAGTTTTAGAAGAAAATCAGCGCGTACCCACAGTTACTCACCTAGTCAAAAATAAAACAAAATGTGACATTTGCGACGAGTCAATCTTCTAGTAAAATTAAGAAAGACACAGAACTTCTCAACGAGTCTTGCAGATCAAAGCCTATAATGTTCTCAATATAAAAAAATAGTCTCAATACTATTATCTAAACTCATATACTCCTTACTCCTAATGAGGAGTTGTAAATCTCATTTTGCCCCTCTACAAATAAATAGGGTGCATAAATAAATGGGTACAAATCTATTAAAACAACCAATAAGAAAAAACTTGTAACAACCAATCAAAAAAGAGTAAATTAATTTTCTTTTCTCTCTCCAATCTCTTTCTTTTTCACGCGAGCCACGAGAATCACCATTGAAGCTTCCAAATTGAATTCAGATATTCCACCATTGTCGCCATATCTCAAAATCGAGGTAATTTCGTATTATATTAGGTAAATTATATGAATTTTGAACGAATTTGAGGTATATTAGGGTAGTTAAAGAGTATAACATAAGTATTTGTAAATTGGAAATTTTCAAATGTGAAAAAATAATAAAAGAAATTTCGTATTATATTGAAACAATAATGTGCGACAAAAATAGGGTAAACTGGGTTTGGTTATAGGTCGAAAACGTAAGTCAATGTGTCATAATACTAGTGAACAACGAATCAATATACAAATGTCTAACTTGATAAAATGTGGTAAGAATTGACTGATATAACTGTAAAATATGTATAATGTTGATCTGAGAGTTCTAATGTTGTTGGTAAAATGTTGATTCAGGGGACGATGGGGAAGGGTTATACAAACTATATTTTGATTATGGAGGACATTACACTAAGTCTGAAGATTTGGTAGAATGGCATCGAGAGGGTGACTCGTATGGTATATCGTTTAATACAACATCTCCGGGCGAGATAACTTATTCAGATTTAGTGGAAAGGATATACAAGAAGGTTGGGACAGATGAATCTAAGACAAAGTTGTGGTTGAGTTTTACTCATTGATAGTGCTACCTCATATCAAAACATCTATATGTGACGATGATGATGTCTATCTTTATCTAACCTCCACAGACTCAGAGCAAAGAAGATGTGTTTCGCATGTTAAGGTTTTAATGGAAATGATTCTGATGGCTGAGCATGTTGATAGAAGAAGTTCACATGGTGAAAACTATGAGGAGCTAAATGCAGGTAGTATGGAAAATGTTAAAGCTAGTCCTGTGGTTGTAAGTATTTACGCTAGTAAGAAAGCAACAATGGAACATCGTGACTCCAGCGGCTCAGGAAATGATCAAGATACTACTTTGGATACTAATTCGTTGGAGAATGCAAATATTGGAGTTGAGGATCAATCACATGACAACTAGAATACTAATTTGGATAACAGTGTGGATAACGTTGTTGATCATGGGCTGGAAGATTATGGTATTCATGTTGTACTTGAGAAACCACCGGTTGTAGAAGCATGGGAAGATGGTTTGAATCTTCAAGTTGGCCAAGAATTTGAAAGTAAACAACCTGTGAAACATATAGTTGAGAGAGCATTGCATGAGAAATGTTTTGGAATCACTTTACTCAACTCTGATACGAATCGATACGTGATGAAATGTTGTGAGGATAAAAGAGGTTGTAAATGGAATTTTTCGGGTTACAAGGGTCAAGAATTCGATTGCTTTCTCGGTTAGAAGATACAATAAAATTCATACAAGCTATAGGACAAGTTCAAGTGCTAGCATCAGAAAGAGAAGAACGCCACAACTAGTTGCATCTATTCCTGAAGGAAGATTATCCAGGTCAATTTGAGATTCCAGCTTCCAAAAGTCTCATTGGTCTTGTCCAAGGAAGAATTGGTGTGGAAATGTTACTCTATGGCACTTAGAGGGAAAAAACAAGCGATTAATAATGTGTGTGGTATTCCAGAAGAAGGTTACAAGAACTTGTCATCTTACTTGTATATGCTAGAGAAGGTGAATCATGGGATGAAGATGAGTTTGTTGTTGGATGAAGAAAAAAGGTTCAAATACCTTTTTGTTTCTTCGGGATCATCCATTGAAGGGTTCACAACGATGAGGAAAGTAATCATCGTTGATGTAATGTTTCTTAAGACTGTGTACGGTGGTGCTCTAATTGTTGTCAAGGCTCAAGATCCGAACCATCACCATTATCCCATTGCTTTTGCTATTGTAGATGGTGAAAAAGATGCTTCTTGGAGGTGGTTTTTCAATATGTTGAAAACCGTGATACCGGATAGTAGTGACTTGGTGTTTATTTTTGACAGAAATGTAAGTCTCATCAAGTCAATGGCTGATGTGTAACCGAACTCTTGACATGGGTATTATCTTTACCACATATCACAGAACGTGAGAACAAAAGTGTCACACGAGTTCAAAGAGGAAGCCGGAAGAAAATTCAGGAAAATTGGTGGCATTTATACGGAGGTGGAGTTCATGACAGCATATGGTGAGTATAGAAGTAGATTTCCTACCGTGGCTAAGTACCTTGATGAGAGGTAGATGTACGCAAATGGGCGAGATGTTATTTTCCCGATGAAAGGTATAACATAAATACAACCAATGAGGCAGAGTCTATGAATGCGATATTTGGCGACCAAAAGGAAGTATCAGATACTAGGTTTGCTTGATGCAATTATTGCCAAAATTTCAGAGTGGTTCAACCTACATAAGAAAGATGCAAGTGCTATATCGGAGGGGTGTGAATTGGTTGCCTTATGTGGAAAATGAACTTCATGGTAAATGTGCGATAGCGACGAAACTACCGGCTACCGAGCTAAACTCTTTTGAGCTTGAATATGGTGTTGTTGGACAGACGGGATGACTTACGTGGTGGACTTGAGACATAAAACTTGTACTTGCAAGTGTTTTGATATAGAAAAGTACATGTGCGCCCATGTGATTGCCTCTGTCTACAAGAACATGAAGTAGTAGATTAGACCAACGGATATGAAAAATTTATATGATTTGTGCTCACCTTATTACTTGGTGCATACATGGGCTTTGGCGTATACAAAGACACTTTATCCAGTTCCGAATAACAAAAAGTGGATTGATCCAGAAGATATTCGAAATTTGTACGCCTTCCTGCCAAAACACCTAAAAATAAAGGGAAGAGTCTAATAAACCAGGATTTCTTCGGTTGAAGAACATCGTAAGAAGAACAAGTTCGTGGCTAGCAGGAAATTGACAAGTTGGTTTGAGTGTAGTGGCAAGATTAGTTGGTGCCAAACAGTATTTTGTCAAAACTCTGCATTTTTTTAAAAGTTGTGTTTTGGTATGATTTGGCAAAACTCTGTTTTTCTTAAAAACTTGTGTTTTGGTATGACTTAGTAAAACTTTGTTTAGTAATGGTGTGACTATGACTAAGTCCGACGTTGTGCAAAATCTTTCTAAAAAATGACTAATCACTCAGTTGGGGAAAAAATTAAACCTTTTAGATTTTTAATCTTCGTTGTCTTTTTGATTCTAGATAAAACATCTTATACTTTTAGAGTGATATTTGATAACATTGATCCGTGCCAACGTGAAAGTTACAAAATAATAATATTTAGATAGATATTTTTCATGAATACACAGAATATGCATCTAAGTTTAGTAAAATGGTGGGTACAACCACTAAATTTTATGTTTAATTACGATAAAACTGATTATATGATAAATCTCAAAAAGTGCAACTCTAGGTTTTTAGCATAACTTCAAACTTGGGTGCAACTTACTTGATTTTTGGCGGCTAGCATGTAAAATACGTGTTTGTGTGGTTAATCTTTTTATATTTATATCATTATTTATGGTAAAAAATTTCTTTCCGAAAACAATCCAAACTTTCCTTCCAAGTAAATTTTCCTCCGAAAATCATCTCTCTTCCACCGGGACCCCTCGCTATTAATATTCTTGTTTCTTCATCTTATTGTATCAATCACTCTCTCTCTCTCTCTCTCTCTCTCTCTCTCTCTCTCTCTCTCTCTCAGTATCGATCCTCCTAAAATGACATCGAAAATATCAAAGACGAATCCTTACTATGCAGATGTGAGCATGTAAAAAAGGATTACGATACGCTATTTTTAGTGTCAGATGGATACTATGGTATACCAACAAACTCTGTTTGAGATGGAAATATCAAAACGGAGATCGGCGTGCAAGGAAGATGGTTCTACGTATGCACACATTTCACGAATGACAACTTCCACGTTCTATTCAGTGTTGTTATAGTTCATGCCAAAGAGATCGACCTGTTAAAGATTGACGCTAGCAAGAAGGATGAGAGGCTTTGGCAGTTGGAGGATCAGATCCGCCAAGTGCATAAAGAGATTGTTGAGCTCATGGAATTTGTGAAAGGCACAATTATTGTTTGATGTGTTATGAACTTTGTGTTTTTTGTTCTTGTCTCTTGTTATCGTTTTTGTGTAACTTATGCGGAGTTTCAAAGTTTCTCCAAGTTGGTCAACGTTATAATGCTAATAATTCACATTCATATCAAGTTGGTCAAAGTTAAAACGCAAGAAATTAACAAACACAGAGTCAGAGTTGTTGAATTCACGAATAATAACTCAAAAACACAACTCTTTAACTAAACATAAGGGACCAACAATAACTTAAACAACAACACCAACTGTTTTTTGCCACATTTTAATGGGACTCCTACTATTCTCTGTCTTGCTCTTGCTCTTACTCCTCATCCTCTTGGGTTTAACGTTGTTTTCAGACCACCCTCGAAAGGTTTCATCAAAATTTCTCCGGTGTCTTTGTCCTTCTCCTTCTCATCATCCTACAATCCAAGGAAGATTTGAGAAACAAGAAAAGTTTAACTAAGTTTCACTTTCTTCTACAGATAATGTTAGATAAATACCTTTTCTCTCTCATTATTGTCTTCCACCCCCAGCTCATCCTCTTGTTTCTCATCATTCTCTTCAGTTTCTTTGTCATTTTCCTTCTCCATCTCATCGTCCTACAATTCAAGAAAATCTGAGAAACAAGAAAAGTTTCACTAAGTTAGCTTACTTCTACAGGGAATGTTAGACGAATACATTTTCTCTCTCAACATTCACTCTGGTTTCTTCTTCACTGTCTTCTCCAACACTCTCTACCACTCCTTCTTCCTCCACCTCATCCTCTCGGACTTCATCTTCACCACCCTTTTAATTCTCTTTCATGTCTTTCACAGCGGATTCTAGAGAATTTAATCTAAAGTTAATGACATCTAATTTCCCTGTCATCCTCTCTTCCACTGCATTCAAACTATCATTACAAAATACCTTCATACTGGTCTCCACCTTTTTAATCATTCTCGCTATCGCAAGTTCCTGATGAGTCCCAACAAGTGGAGACTCAATTAACCACATACAAGAGGTCTACCTTTGGCCATCCCTTTGGACCCCCTCATTTTGTACCCCTCTTTTTGACCTCCTTCATTTTGGCCCTCTTCATTTCCCTCTCGAGCAGCCACATCTTCATTGTAAAAATCTTCAAAGAGTATCATTTTATTTTTCTTAAGCATCTTGATCTAACAAACAACAAATGGATCATCCACAACATCCCATCCAGCTTCAACATCCATTATACGTCGCAAGAGATTACGTTGGGGTCGAGGTGGAGCCAATATACTCTGAATCTCCTGTAAATATAAAATACACTAATTATACACAAGTAATGAATATGATAACTATTCTTAATTATATTAAGATGACTACTAACCTTTGTTCTACCAAGTTTAACATTCATGTCCGAAAGGCCAAAAGATCTTTTGTTACTTGTTTTGTATTTACTCTTGCACATTCTTGGACATTCAAGCTCATTATGTGTAACCTCTTTTCGGAAGCACTTTTTCGTATCTGGAATTGCTTCAAACGCAAGAAGCTAACAAAAAACAAGAAGCTAACAAAAAACAAAAATCTTGTCAATAACACATAAGTCTTACCAAGTTGGTCAGTGAGACAGGAAAAGTTTCACATTTTTTTTCGGTCGGTCAATCAAACAGAATAAGTTTCACCAAGTTGGTTAGTCACACAGGAGAAGTTTCACCAAGTTCTCCGGTTGGTCAATTAAACATACTAAGTTTCACCAAGTTTTCGGGTTGGTTGCACATAATTTTTAAGTAATTCATCTAAAATAAAAACTAAGAGGGGATCAAGATGTTATACCTCTAGAGGAACAGAGAAGTTAGGAAAGATCCATCCAACTTGCACTACTCTGTCAAAATGCTCCGCCAAGTAAAAGATGTCTTTTATGGTTTCATCAAATGCCAAACGCCCCCATGGAAACATTTTATACAACTCAACATCATCGACTGCTCTAAGAAAAAAAGGTTCAACAAGTGCATCATTTTTGCCAGATTTCTTCTTTCCAACGAGGGTGCTACATAGGAAATACAAAATTCTCATCTTCAATCTATCGACTGACGAACCCTTCCCCTTCATTGACATTAACTTATTCCCCACCACTTCTTCCTACAAAAATACCTCCCAACAAACGATAAACCACCTAACAGTTCATAATCACGTGGATATCCATGACAATACATTTCAGAAATGAAAGCAAATTCTCTGAGAGAATAACGGACTGGTATACCATTTACAATATACCAACACTCCTTTTTCTTCTCTAGACACGCTATGCAAACAAGTAACAACCACATGCCCATCCACTTGTGTTTGATGTTCTTTATATGGAAGAAATGTTTAAATTGGGGATGGTCGTAGAACCATTGCTTCTCAGTTCACTTAAGAACCAACTCTATCTTCTCCACAGCTTCGGCATAAAAACACTTCCCGAATAATTTAATTGACTTCTTATACTCCGAGGAATTAAAATACTTCTAAAGAGGTTTCATTGCTTTAATTTCATCACTAACATCCTATAATTCACTCAAAATAACAACAAAACAGATAAAGTTAGACGTTTTTACTTACTTATAATGTAAATTTTTAAGACATACCTCTGCATTGGATCTCCCATCTGCATGCTCGTCGTCTGACTCAGTTCTGTCAGAATCGACTTGGTCCGCCGCTACAGTTGTTTTTTCTTCGGCGGTTGTGTATGCCCCTGGCGGATTTTCTGTCGGAATTACACGATCTGACTCGGCTACATCTTCCCTATTCCTTCAGGATTCGTCGATCATGATCTGCCCCTCTTTCAAGACCTCATCGTCCTCCCCATCCCCTCAATCGCACCATTACAGACCTTAGGCCAGAGACAAAATCGTTTAGGATTCTATCCACAAATTGAAAAACATGAGAGTGAGAAGAAAGATTTGAGAACAAAAAAATGGGAAGATTTATACCAAGTTTTACTTAGTGAAGAACACGAGACGAATAAGATAACCTCAAGATTTGATTTTTGAATAGACTTAATGGTTTTAGCGACTTGATTTAAATTTTGATTTTTAAATCATTTTTGATTCAATTTAAACGGGTTTGGGTTTGGATCAATCGGATCTCTCTGGTTGGTTTGTAAATAAGCTAAACTCTCTTAACTTTTTGGTCATTTACATATTTTTCGCATTTAAATTTGTAATAAGAAAAAAAAATCTTTTTAATGAGAGTATATTGACATTTTTCTGAAGAAGAAGTATTTCAGTATTTAAGTTGAGTGTTGTCGATCTTTTCTTTCCCCTTCCTCCTTCGATCGGGTAAAAGTCTATAATACTCCTAAATGAAAAAAACAAGTCTCAATACTCTCCATTAATCTCTCATACTCCTCTTACAATGAAAAACCCATTTTGCCCTCTTTTAATAATGAAAATAGATTAAATATTAAATCAACAACCAATGAAAAATGAGTTTCTCTCAACCAATCAAAAAATGAAAATCTTTTTTCTCTCCTCCCCTCTTCTTCTTCTTCACGTACGAGACACCATTGAAGCAAGCTTCAAAATCGAAATCCAAATCTTCCAACATTGACTCTAGAGCTCAAAACCCAGGTAATTTTGTATCCAATTAGGTAAATTATATGAAGTTTGAAGGAATTTGCGGTCAATTAGGGTGTAGATAAAGAGTAGAACATTACCAATTGTAAATTGGGGAATTTCAAAATTTAAATGGTTGTTATACAATAGTGTACGATGAATATATGATACACTAGGTTTAGCTATAGGTCGATAATAAAGTAGAATTAGAAAACAACGTGTCATATGTTGTTTAATCGTAGTGAATCTTAAGGCCATTGATGTTCTTAATATGTAAAACTTGGTAAAACTAGTTAACTTGTGAATATTTGACTGGTATAACGTTGTCAGATATCATTATTTTCTTACCAAATTTTACCAAGTTAGACTTTTGTATAATTATACAAATTGTTTAACTTGGTGAAACTTGGTAAGAATTGAATGGTATAACTGTCTAACTTGGTATAACCAAATAAGGTCTGAGAGAGCAAATGTTGAGTTTTATTATTTCTCAGGGAACGATGGGTTCTATAAACATATATTTTGATTAAGGAGCACATTACACTACGTCTGAAGGTCCGGTTAAATGGCATCGAGAGGGTGACTCGTACGGTATATCGTCTAAGACAACATCTCCGGGGGAGATAACTTATACAGATATAGTGGGTAGGATATGCAAGAAGGTTGGGGCAGATGAATCTAAGACGAAGTTGTGATTGAGTTTTACTCCATTGATCGTGCTACCTCATATCAAAACAGATGTATGCAACGATGATGATTTTTATCTTTATCTAACGTCCACAAACTCAGAGCAAAGAAGAAGTGTCTTGCATGTTGATGTTATAAATGAAATGATTCTGATGGTTGAGCATGTTTCAGGAGTAAATATAATAAGTTCACATGGTGGAAACTATGAGGAGCTTAAAGAATGTGGTAGGGAAAATGTTGAAGCTAGTCCTGGGATTGTTACTATATATGCTGGTAAGGTAGATAGAATAGAGCATCATGACTCGAATGACTTTGAAGACGAACAAAACATTACTTCAGATACTAATTCGTTGGAGAATGCAATTATTAGAGTTGGTGAGGATCAATCACATGATGACATCAATACTAATTTGGATAACGTGGTTGATCATGGGCTGTAAGATGATGGTATTCATGCTCAACTTGAGTAAATAGGGGTTGAAGAAGCAAGCGGGTTAAACCATGGGAAGATGGTTTGAATCTTGCGGTTGACCAAGAATTTGAAAGTAAACAAGCAGTTAAAGATTTAGTTGCAAGAGGAATTTCTGAGAACTGTTTTGGAACCACTTTACGCAACTCGGATACGAATCGATATGTCTTGAAATATCATGAGGCAAAAAGAGGTTGTAAATGGGCTTTGTGGGTAACAAGGGTCAAGAATTCGACTTCTTTAACGGTTAGAACTTACAATAAAATTCATACATGCTCTAGGACAAGTTCGAGGGGAAGCACCAAAAAAAAAAGAACACCACGACAAGTTGCATCGATTCTGAAGGAAGATTATCCAGGAAAATTTGAGACACCGACTCCCAAAAGTCTTATTGGTCTGATTCAAGGAAGAGTTGGTATGGAAGTCTCGGACTCTACGACACTTAGAGGGAAAAAAAGAAGGTTACCAAAACTTGTTGTTTTACTTGTATATGCTCGAAAAAGTGAATCTTGGGACGAAGACGAGTTTGTTATTAGCTGAAGAGAAAAGGTTCAAATACCTTTTTGTTGCGTTGGGGTCGTCCATTGAAGGGTTCAAAGCGATGAAGAAAGTAATCATAATTGATGCAACTTTTCTCAAGACCGTGTACGGTGGCGTTCTAATTGTTGCCACGACTGAAGATCCAAACCATCACCATTATCCCATTGCTTTTGCTATTGTAGATGGTGAAAAAGAT